>QKMX01109963.1:276-10304 GCA_003401595.1 Venustaconcha ellipsiformis | reverse complement strand
ATTGTATAATACTTTTAATGTACATATTCTATTATCTATTCTCATATTCGTCATGGTCTTGGTCCCACACCCTGATGGATAATTGAAGTTCTACTGTAGTTACAATGCTCATTATAGGGAGAATGTAATGTAATTGGATGTATACATGATTTGTAAAAAATTACATTTATGTTATTATGCCTCTTGATACTTACAGCTGTCCTTAACTTATTGAAGAGAACTGGAATGACTTTGTTGTAGATATTCTCACTGCTTGTACATTCCTGAAGACAAACTAAATGCTTCATTAACTCTTCCTGAAGTCTCCAGTCATTAGATGCTGAGATTACTATCTCAGCCGTCAGAACGGCTGGAATAACTTCAGCTATTGCATTCAGCTGTAATAAATGTCAATAATATGAATATACATCTGACAGCATTTCAATGGTGAGAAAATAAAATATTTAATTCTCAAATTTTTTTCAACTTTCTGCGAAACTCTAATTTAAAAACAAACTTAAAATCAAGGTATCTGATATTAAATAGTATGTAAAAATAGAGGATGTTACACAATTGTTCATTAGATGCAAAAAAGTCTTCATTAAATATTAAAAAGTATCCATTGGATATGAAAAGTGTCCATTAAATATGAAAAAAAGTGTCCACTGGATATGAAAAAGTGTCCATTAAATATGAAAAAGTGTCCACTGGATATGAAAAGGTGTCCATTAGATATAAAAAAAAGTTCATCAGATACAAATGTTCTGATACAATTTTAACATATGCTACAAGCTGCTTGCATTTATTTTCTGTTGTGTTTTGTTTTTGCACAGAAAATATGACTAAAAGCATTATTATAGTTACTAATTCAAAGTAAGAATGCATATACTTGAAAAGCATGAGTTCTTTGAAGGGCTGCTGCTCTATTGTCTGTAAAGTATATCCAGGAATTCAAGATTTGACCATTTCATAGTTTTAACTAATGCCAGTTGAAACCATCTCTGATATTCTGTAGCAGTAAGATTTTCAAACAAGTACTTATTGAGGACATATTGGATGTAAGATTGGCACCATTTAAGACACAATCAGTAGACTTTAAGACAAACTAGATACTATTATAACAGTATTTTCAAGATGGCTGGTTTTATATTGGATGTCTGAGCATCATCATTTTCATTTAACAGTTCTAAAAGATAACGTGGAAAGCTAAAATTAATCTTGATCAATGTCTCATCAATAAAAATCTGCGTGCCAAAAATCTGGTTGAAATGCAGCGAAGTTTAGATAAATTATGTTGTGCATACCATATTTATGAAATCAGGGGTCAGAACTCCTGTTAATGATGTCATGGAATGCTAAAAATCAAACTCACACAAATTATTATCATAAAGCTAAATGTAGCTTAAATCCCATACATTTTGGTGACAATATCCAATAAACAAAATCAGGAGGATACAAAATCAGGAGACATAACATAAATTTAAAATTAATGAGACAATGTTTATACTAAACAGCATCAAATTATACCGAGTTGTTCTTGAATAATGCCAATTACAAGCAACATCTCAAGTGAAGATGTAAAGATAATTCTCAAGAGTCATAACTCTCTCTCCAAAATGGAACTGATGAGACAATACTGATAAAAGGAAGATCCAGAGATCTATGAGAAAATGTACACACCTAATCGCATCTGAATAGTGGAATGGTTTCTGATCCATGCTGGTTACAAAGATATGCAACTGAGAAAATTAACATTAACAGGAAAGAGCCATTACTTAATTAAAATTTGGCCTGAAAATACCAAACCTTTAAAAGGGACATCTAAATAGCATTATTTTTAAGGGTTTTTGAGCTATACTCTTTACAAGAAGTGTTAATTGATGGACTAGCTGTCAGACAGGTGGTCAGACTAATGGACTAATAATCAGATAGGTGGACAGACTAATGGACTAACAGTGAGATAGGTAGACACACTAAAAAAGTGATCAGTATAGGACTCCTACATATCAATGTTGGGCCCTAATTATATAAAATAAATTAATTTCTTTATAATCAACATGTTCACTGCTGACATGGAAGACAAACTCAACCCGTTGTGTTTGCTACCACTGAATTATCTCCCATCATCTATAGTAAAATTACAATTAATAAAATCTACAAATAATATTACTCTATCAGGAATGTCACTAACAAATTTGTACAATAATGTAAATGACGATATCAACAAGGATTATTAAACATGGAAAAGACTGAAATGATGTAGTGGATGACATAAGAAAAAGAATAATTGAAAAATAAAATTAAAAGATTTTTCATCATTTGAGAAGAGTTTCTTTTTCAGTTGCTTGTATTATTTCTTCCATTATTCATAAATGTTAAGTAACCACATAAAAATGTAAATGTGTTTTTTTAAGTGCTTGTAAATGATATCTACTATTACAGCACCAAAGATCAACAGGTATCATTAAATGTCATCTTGACATGTTTATTTTTTCATCTCATAAAAATAACGTACAAATAGTGATAATATTAAAAATAAGTGGCATTATAAAGATGTTCTAAATTAAACTTCTAAACTGGCATATATATCCTGTGTTAGCAATAAAAGAATGAGAAGCCAAAGAGACAGTGGCAAACAAATAGGTATACCTTGGTATCAGAAAGATTCCCTTGAGATACCATTAAACATGACAAAATGTCAGGTAAATTTGATATTAAACCTCTAAGAACCTGCAATGAGAGAAAAATTATATAAGTTAAAAATAAATGAGTTGGCCTTGAATGAAATATATAAAGTAACAAATTCTGATGACTTTGAATGAAATATTTAAAGCAAAAGAAAACAAAATCATTTGGAAAAAGTGAAAATTGATGGTCTCTTGATTCCAAAAAAATTAAGTCACCCACACCTGCTCATTTTTAACCTCAATCTTGGATCTTTTATGTGCAGAATCACACAAAAAAATATGTCTTGTGAACCATTTGCTGATTGTCTGATGCTCTGAAAATCCACTAATGAAAACAATAATCATGTCAAATGACTTTAATCATAAAATTTTTGGGACCAGATCAGGGATACAATTTGTGTTTGTTTGGAATGCCTTTATAAGTATTCTGTATTAATAAGGCAATGGGAAACAAACAGAAATTTCACTGAAAAGTTCAGACAATAGACAAACCTATATTTGTACTTATTAACCCTTTTCAAACACACTTATCTCTTAAATCAGATTTAAAAAAAACTTGCAAGAAAAGTATGAACATATTCAACATAAACAAAATGTTCTAAAAGGTATTGCCGGTTTGGGTAATAACCACTAAATCTGAGGACTGACATGGAAAAATGAACTGCATATCCAAATCAAACACTATGCATATAAACCCTGATGGCGCAAAAGTATGATTGCTTTGCACCTATTTATTCCTCAGTGAGATGCCTGCTTCTGACTCTTGCAAAAGGTAATTGTTAACTTATCTACAACCTGCAATCCCCTCTGGGTTATAATTCTCATCTGGGTTGTCATCTCCTCTGGGCTGTCTCATGCTCTCTGCCTCAAAGACCACTTTACATCCCGATCTAGGCCATCAACATTATACTGGTCAAGCTGATGAACTTGCCAAACAATTGATGTAAAATAAAAATATTATTTATACGCACCCGCCCTATAAAAAATATCCAGTCACTCAAAGGGATGATATTCTACAGTCTGAAAAGAATTTCCTGGAAACCAAAACAACACTATTTCTTCCTTTTAACTACTGAGCACTGAAACCACATCTGATATTCTCCAGTAATAAGCCTGTCAGATTTGTTGCTTGTTGAGCCATACTGGATAAAAGATCACCATCTTTTTCACAGAGGACAAACTAGACACTTTTAGAAGACTCTAAGTGAAAACTCCATGTTGAGTTCATTGTGGCAGCCATATTTGATGGTAGATCATTACCATTTCATTCAGCACCAACTAGATATCATAATCAGTCTTCTGTTGAAAACCATGTTGATACGACATTCCATATAGGAGTAGAAACAAAACAATATTTAAGATGGCTACCATGGTGGCTAGATGTCTGGTTGGCACCATTATAATTTTGGGTGTAAACCCATTGTTAAAATGACTTTCCAACTAGAAAGTGTAGTGACAAGATTTTAAAGCTAGCCACAGCCTGCACCCACATTGGATATCAAAGAGACACAATTTGTATTTATTTTGAACTAGACACCCAACAAAGTCTTTTGGTGAAAACACCATGCTTATATGACTTTCCAGGAGTAGCAATAAGAAGATTTTAAAAATGGCTGCTGTGGTGATTATACTGAATATTAGCTCAGCACCAGCCAATTTCATTTAGGATTAAATAAGATGTCTTTTAGTGCATCCTCCATGTTGATATGACCATCCATACAGGAGAAGTAATGTCAACAAGATTTCCAATATGGCCACTTCTGTGGCCATACTGGATGTCAAAGCAAAACCACTTTGTTTGACCAAGTTGACATCATACCACTATCCCAATATGGCTTTCTGTAGCAATAATATTTTCAAGATGGCTGCCATGTGGCCAAATTGGATGCCAGATTGAGACCATTTTCATCTAAGACCAACTAATCATCTTAACAAATCTTGTAGTGAAATTCCCATCTTGACATTATCATCCAATAAAGAGAAACACTAATAATATTCTTTATAAGGCAGATGTGGTGGCCATACTAAATATATGAACAGCACCATTCTTATTTAGGTACAACTAGAACTTCAGACGAATGTGTGTGTAAAGTTTTATGGGAATCCTAAAAGGAGATCAAGTGGAGTAGTGATGACATATTTGTGCTAATGGACAGATGGACAATTTATGATGAAACACAGGACATAGCATAAGCTCTTCATGTCACAGACCAAATGAGTGCAACACTATTAAAAGGATGTTGGAATAGGTTTAGGAATAGAATAAAAGTCTTACATCTATTGTTTCATCATGCAACAAGAGGATGAACTCGTTAAGTATGAAGTGGACATAACTGCCAAGTGTTTTTGCAATCTGGAATGAAAAAGAGAAGTACAGGATATGTAAATAGGTCACAAACAATAGAATGCACATGGCTGATAATAATGACAAACAAGAGAATGCACATGGCTGATTACAATGACAAAACAATTTAAAAACTGAAATGGTTTGAGCCCTATGGAAGTTTTTAAGCCAGTTGTAAACAAATTCTCATTCACAAATGTATACTCATAACAATGCCTTTATAATATTTTGAACCACAGAAATGCTAGAGATAAATGTCGTGATTTCTATTTCCAGAAGTGATGTGTTTAATTTCAAACCATAAAATGCTACACCCAAAAAGGGAGGTTAATGACAATATTTTCTAAAGTAATATATTTAACAACACTCAGTAACAACAAAATAACACCAATAAAAACAGTACATAAGAATTGCTGCACAAAGAGAACCATAATGTGTTTACTTTACAATATTTAATAATATCTCTTCATGAAACTGTCTTCGTACTAACATCTTTCAATCAAATTATGCTTCCATCTAATGGTAAACAATTATTTTTGATTTATGCCAATATTTGATTTCTATTATAATCATAGGAATATAGTGTAAATCAAGCATCGCCTGCACTGCATAAAACCAACAAATGCAGCAAGTTTTTCTAAGATATCAAGCATGTAAAAAAAACATTACATACAATCCACACAAGATTAAACATGACTCTGAGCAATAGTCAGTCTGACAGAAATATGGTCAATAATGTAACATATCAGTCATTATCTGAGGACTGACATACATATGAAATACTGATATAATGACTAATAGTGTAGTTAATTACAATAAAACTGTTCAAGAGAGCAATAAAAATAAAGAATATAAGAAAGGTTGTCTCATACTGGTCACATGATTAGCAAGCCTATGAAATAAAAGTTACACAAACCATATTATTATTGGATATGTTTCCTGTGAAATTACATTATAACTCTGTTTATTGATCATTTAAGGTAATTGGTTATCAAAAAACTAATGAGAAATCTTATTATAATTGGTCAGCAAAATGTGGATTAGTAATTACATTTTAATTGGTTATCAATAATTATATATCAAAAGGTCATGGGAACACATGATGTAATTGGTTTTCAAAAGTTGACAAGAAATCCCATCATAACTGGATATCCTAAATTAAGTATAATTTATATGAAATAACCAAAATAGAACTTTTAAAAAATTAAGTTCACCCAGTATAATGAAATTCTTGACAATACCAATATTACACAAAGCAATCTGGTTATCCTTAGATACATTATGGAGATAGTTATAAGTAACTTTGTAGATAACTCAGAAAATACTATTTTGATTGTGCTGGATTAAGAGTTATTTCCCCTTTACCTCTACCTGATGTAATAAGTCAAGAAAATAAGATAAAACCAGAGACATGTAGAATGCTATATTCATGTTGATTGTTTGACTCACCTCATGAAAGCCTGATGCTAGGGTTTTTCTGACGAGAACATTTGGGTCTTTACTGAGACTAGAAAATACATTTCCCAGGTCAGACTTGAAAGATTTTGAAACAATAAATACTACCATAGCCTGAAAGACAAAGATTAAAAGAAAAATTAATTGTCTAAAACAATAATAACTTTCTACTAACATAAAAACCTAATTTTGTACAATATACTCTGCAGACAGAAAGAGCAGACTATAGTGTGGATTATTTTTAAGTTATGTGCTTATCCTACAATATGAATTTACCATTCAAACTCGATTAAAAGTAGAGTCCAAATTTAAAGTGCACAGACCCTCATCTGCTGTCACAAAATTTAATGTGTCATCAGATCTGGTTCTGTATAGTTTGTTTAAAGTAAAAAGTGACACAAAGAACACTGACCCTAATCTGCCAAAACATTATCCAAAGGCGGATTGTAGTCTTTGTTGTTTGCAATTTGACTAGACTTATATGTGAGTATAAATTACATACAATAATTCCATCATGTGATAGAATTGCATAAGTTTTATAGTTTTATTCATTCAATAATAAAAGATTTCCACAATAAACAAAAAGGTACATCTTGCACACTCAAATACTTTAATTTTATATGTGAAAAAAGTTATTCCTTTCTGCATGCTACTTACAGGAAAATTAAATGCACAGTTTTTTCTTGTTTCTATAAAGCGATGTTCCTTCTCAAGCATATCCGGTTGAACAGCAAGCTGGAAGAAAAGTGAAACTTTGTTTTAGACACAATATATTGAAAAACTATTACCTTGGAAAATCAGCCCTGCAAGAAAAATGACATGAAACACCTTACTGGCTTAATCTAGCATAAAAAGTGTAAAAAATCTCATCTGCTTCCATTGACAAAAAAAATATGACAAAAGTGGTTTCACCATGAATAGAGGACCAAATCCATTAATTGGCAGTTACTACAGGAGCTGAAGTGCACACTTACAAAGTTTTTTGTTTTGGCTCAACAACATCATAACTTTCCATACAATTTAAATCTTAATGTTTTGGTGTCTCCTTTGTTGATAGCTGGTGGATTTGTCTTTCGTTTTCCAACAGCGATACAAGCCAGTTATCCATTAAAACCACGAAACTGGCTTGTGTTGAGAGAGAATTTTGACTGGCAACTGTACTAGTACAATGATGTGTAATTTCCTTTCATTCCATAATATTAGCATGAATGTCGTTGTTTTGTAAAACGGTGTGTAAGGTATACCTGTCAACTTTTCAAAAGCCAATTAGAGAGACTGAATAAAAAAATTGAGGGATTGGGACCTAAAATCGGGACATTTTTTGTGGCATTTTAAAAGCATTATTTTCACTAATTATCAATCAATCTTCCAGGTCTAATATGGGCAAATTGGCAAAGGACATGCCCTATTTTCATATTCTGGTCAGCTGTGGCCAAACTGCACAATAGCTAAAGGTTAGTCTTAAGTAAACATGCAAGAAAGCCAGCATGACTAATTAAAAGTTAATCATTATCGATTCAACTATTTTGTGAAAACAACTGGCCCTCCATCTTGATTCAAAGAAACCATATTCTAAACTACTGTGTGTTATGCAAGCACCAGCAATTGATTGTCAAATAAAGGATTACCAGTTTTGCTGAACTAAAACTACCTAAATAGACAGCCAAATAGTACCGTACATGTGACAACTATATTCCCTTCATTGTATATCCGACCTTATTCACTTATTGTCAACTTGTAAGGCATTTAGTATTGTTTACTATAAAACATGTATTATGAATTAGTTTTCTGAGGACACATATGCTGCATGGTATTATTTTCATTCCTTCTTTTAATTTAATGATGTTAATTAAACATTAGTATAAATGATATAACTATGCCAGTGCAAGTTTCTTTGGTGGGAATGGAGCTACAGCATTCATGGTGATCATAATTGGGATTGAAATTAATTNNNGACAATTTTATTGTTGTGGTTTATTTTTGTTATGGTTTATTTTCTCATTTTTGTATTGTTGTAGATGAAAAAAAATCACAAAATTTATGTGAATGTTTAAACTTAACATTCTATTTAGTGAAGAAATGAATTGTTTCTAGTAAAGTAATTATTTTGTCACGACAATATTCACAGGAGATACAACAGAACATGGCTTCCATGGATTGCATACGATATATTTATTTATCTAGGACTTTTCATTTTTAGGAGAAATGAAACTCGAAAACATAATGTAATAATCGGGAGCTCTCTGAAAAAATAGGGAGATATTATGAAATTGGGAGGTAGGCATGGACTGACCCCAAAATTCAGGATTTCTTTTTCTCTCCCAGCGTGAGAGTTGACAGGTATGCTGTAAGGTCGCTTACATCAAGGCAAACTACAACTCAGCTTGGAGATATTAAAGTTTAGTGCAGTGGTTTCACAAATCTAACATGATATTGTAATTGTCCTCCCAGTTCTGTTTTCTTTTCCTTTGATGCTGAAAATTCTGAATCTTCTGTTTTCCTTTTCAACATTACTAGAAGCTGAATACTACGAAGATGAGATACAGTGATTGCGTCAACTGCTTTGCACAATCCAATATGGTGGATAAAGACTGGCATGGTAGCCTTGATTTAAAATGAGCCAATCATATTTTCAAACTCTATATTCCTATATACACGCAATAAATTTTTATAGCAGTATAAGGTGCCCATTCTAAACAGACAATTGCAAGGAAATATTTTATTAATTTCTTAATTAAGAAATGGAATTTTTACAATAAAAACATACACCTGTATTCAGGTCTAATATACGAGACAAATACGAGAAAAACCAGATAACTGGCACCTATGATATTTGCTTCTAAGTCAAGTCCTAGTGCAGACAAACAGACCCTGATCTGCTATTGCATAATGTGCCAGGTGATCTGAATCTACATTGTTTGCTCTATGGATTACTCCCAACAAAATACTTAGACCCAGATTTGTTGATGCATTATGCAATGGTAGATCAGGGGTCTGTGCAATTTGTAGTTAGACTTGACTTAAAAGCAGTATATATGGTAAATATATATATACTTGCAACATACATATGCAAAAAAAAATGCATATTGAAAGCAAATGAAATGTAGGATGAATGCAAATTGATGAATTGATGTACAAGGAGACAGCAAAAGCAAAATAATTATACATAATAACCAAGAAGAATACAGTGAATGACACATTATATGCCTGCCCTGTCTTTAATAGTCTTCTATTTTGGCACTAGTACAGTATAGTTGATGGGGGAGATTACTGATCTAGGGGTCTCAATTATTTTGCCCTTTGGTCAAAGCATGCTGTACTGAACTAAACTGAATGTCAAGAAACCATTATATTATCAGACTGACAATATGAACCTTTGACCTTTACATCACATAATTATTATGTTTCTGTATTAAATGAATGCCATCCACAACGTTTGTGAGCTCACTCTAGAACAAACGTTATACTACAAAACCCAAATTTTCTTTCAGCAACAATGACCTTGACCTTTGACCTTCTGACCACCACCTCTTCCATAACTCCATGAACTTTCTCGTTTTTTG
>QKMX01109526.1:0-11611 GCA_003401595.1 Venustaconcha ellipsiformis | reverse complement strand
CTTGAACATTTTATTATATTATTTGTTGTTTAAAATGTCTGTCGAGCCGTACCTTTACCCGCTATCAGACTTGAGGTTATATTTTTTCTTTCTTGGATGCGGCTTGTTTTGTCAGAGATTTCCCTCCAGTTAATTCTTTCAACCGCTCATTTGCGGCTTAATTTATTATTTTACTTACTCTTGCTGGTATCACTTCGGTGCTAGGAAATTTTACCGTCTGTGTTTTTCGTCGTACTAATTGCGAAGTCTGTCCATGATTGATGAGAATGCTGTTCAGGCAACATCACGAACAGTGCCAATACCTTTGTCACGAACAACTTAGATGACATTCATGCATACTTGTCTTGCAGTCGGAATAGCTTTTGGGGCTATCATTCCGAATAAAGACTAATTGACATCGTAGAGTACATCTCAGTGGATCGCGATGCAAAGCAGTAATTGTGAATTCACCAACCTGATGTTTTCAGGTCCATGTTGGGCATTGTGTATGATCATGTTATTTTGTTATCGCCGATCTCATTGATCACTCATTGTAGTAATCGTCTGTAATTTCGTCGATCAGTGTCTGATAAACACTTCTGTTCATGACGCCGCTAGTAAATGAACGCTGACAAAACATCAGCTGCCTCATTGATAATTTCGTGGGAATCATTGCCGACTCGTCTTTCATCAATCAGAATTTCAAGTAGATGAACAACAGCGAGGATGCTATTTGGGCAAACTTTACCTTGAATCACAGGCGGGGTTTTTCTTACGACGGCGATCGTGAGTAGTAAGGCTACTTCCGATTGCTTATTTCGGTGATTCATTGCGCGCATCTGTTTGTAGTTCTGGCACTGCTTGAGCTCATATGTCGACGTAACCCCTTCTTTCCCATTCTTTTTTTCTAGATATTGTTTCTACACCTGATTTTTTTTTCTTTCTTCTCTTGATTTTTCAAGTTGACGTTTCATTTTTTTGTGTCTCTCCCTTTTTCTGTTTAACTTGTTCAGAATTTTCATCTACTATCTTGTTAAAATCTTGTTAGCTTAAATGTTTGAGATTGATATATTGGTTAAGGATTGCAAAATTGTTTAAAAACTAATAAGACCATCGTCTCAGATTCATCATCCATTTTTAAATTTATTTCATTGAAAGGTATGCTTATATATGCTATAATTTATTTCATTGCTATAATTTATTTCATTGAAAGGTATGCTTATATATGCTATAATCAAATTTTAATATTTTCATATTTTGGTTCAATTAACAATTTTTTCATCTCTTTTTTATAGTATTTTAATATGACTTTTTACGCATGTCATTGGTGAGTTCAGGCACATTGTAAAATACGTCTCCCATAAAATCATTAACATCTGTTACTTCATCAATTGTATTTTGGAATATACATCTATCAGAATCACAGTAAGACTCATTTCGAGACTCAGTATCAGATATTGCATTTAACGAGGCGTTTCTTTGATAAGGAGAATATTTTTATTGTCATCGCTTGTGATGGATTATATAGGTCGCTAACAGATTAGCATCATCACGACATCGGCTACTTCCATCGAAGTTTTTTGTTCATCACAGTCTATCCCTAGAAAACGAAATATGCGACGTTTTGCGTCTCTCAGCTTACGATTTTTAAGAAACTTTTTGTCTTAAGTAGTTTATCAAGCTCATCATAAATCTTCTTTCGTTGATCTTGTTCTGGCTTTTTCTCCAGTGAAAATTTGTTTTAACAAGATTAAATCTTTCGATCAATAATATATTGTCTTTGTCTAACTCGAGCAATATTTTAGTGAAGAACGATTCAACCATCAATAGCTGCTCCTCTCAGTCGCTTGGTGGGCAATATTTGCTGATAATATCAAAGTCTTTGGTGGCATCTTTTAATTAAGGGCATCTCATTCCTGCAACTGTACCAACATTGTCTTCAAATTCTGTTAAAAAAGGTGATTCTAAAGTCGAACGTTTTATCGCAGGATTGCATTTACTGCTTTAGCTTCCTTCTCACTTTTATGTCTAATCGATCAACGTCAGCTATTTTTATTTCAGTTTTCGGATCGAGTATGAAATTATAGAACTCGTTTACGACTTTGATTGATGGAGGATCTACAAATTATAAACTACATCTACACTTAATCATCAATTGACTACAACTGAAATATAGTCAAACCCTTATAACTAATTTCTGCATTGACGATGTATATCCGAAAGTAAAGATATTTGTTAACCGTGTTAGCATCAGCGATAGTAAACTGTTCAGTCGTTGAGATATAAACACCTGTTGCGTGGTATAAAGTTGTCCATGTTCTATTTATCTCTTGATTTCTCCAATCTACAGTTGTATATGCGGCAATACTAACATTTAGCAGCCCTCGTAACTGAAATTTCCATACTGCAACAGCTACCGGGCACTGAATTTTGATCCAAAACTTGCTTGTTTCTCCGTTATTTGTCCACTCGGGACCTCGATATGACGCTGTTAAACGCGAAAACATAATTTGAATAGTTTCCTGGATATTGTGTTGACGCTGTCGCTGCAAAATCCCAACGATTGTCAACTACATCGATAAGATGTGGAATGTGACCGACATTACTGCGAGCTTGTTTTGTGCTTCCAGCAACACAACACTATCAACTTTTAGTTTATTTACAAGATCAGATACGGCAACAGGAACGCATGTTGATGTTATTTTATTTGACGCCATGTCAGTGGCACCTGTGATTGTACCTCCGGTTTAACAGAATTAATTGCTGCCATGGCTACGTAAGATTTATTTTGTCGGATCAGATACAGCTACAAGTACATACGTTGAAGTTATCTTGTTCGATCTCATGTTTAACGTACCTGTCATTGTGTCGCCAGATTTTGCTACTCGTATTGCTATATAACCACTAATGATATCATCGACGTAGTTCTTGTTTGTTAAACCTGATTTTGTTGTTGGAAACACAGCTGATGTTATCCTGTTGACGCCCATGTCTAACGTGCCTGTCATTGTGTCGCCGGATTTTATCACGAAATTTTGTCTGGTACATTTTATGTTTGCTATCCAGCTATCGTTGGACAACGGAGTATTGTCAAGCTGAGCGTTGTATATCACTTAACAGCCTATGTTAACGATCCTGTCATTGATCCTCCGGCAAGTTTTAAGTACGCTGTCAACGATCCCTTCAGCTGATCATAAGATACCACATCTTATTCGCAACTCTGAGGAAAATCTGTTGGTAGTCTTCTTATCTTAACACCGTTGACAAATGAAATAGTACCTGGTACAAAATCACCAGATTTGCTAATTTTTAAATTTGCCGCCGTGTTAAGTTGATTGATGCTTGCCGCATGAGACGGATTTTGTTGAGATGGCTGATAGGTCATTTCCAGGTTTATAATTTTCTTACCTGTCATATTTGTCACCGGTCATTATCCCACCTGCGAGTGGAAGTTTATCTGATACTGCTGTGGTTAGTTGATTATAACTAACATCTTGTGCGATATCAGCGTTGTTTAACGGATATCATGCGATGATATTTGTTATCCTGTTGTTCATGTTAATGTTGCAGGTCATTCTTCCGCCTGAAAGTCAACGTTTTCCTGATACAGCTATGGTTAGTTGATTATAATTAATGGCTTCTGTGTTATTTACTCTAACAGGAGGATATGTTGTTTCTAGATCTAAAACTCGTTGTCCATACATAGTAGGGTTTCATGTCATTTGTCACCCGATCATTTGAGATCCCAGATCAACATATGTAGTTGTTGTTGCTGTTGTATCAGCAGATACACTACTGACTAAAGTAGCAAATTTTGTGTAGTAGCTCATGTTATTGTAATTGCTGCCGATAAAATTGTGTGCACATGTTATACGAAATGAGCATTATCAACATTGATACCGAACGAGTAATAAAATATAAATGCAATTTTGAGTTACCAGATTGTCATTACCTGATAGCCTGGCGAACTTGATCTGGTAAAACAAACCTGTTAATGAACTTGTTGCTGAAAGACATGTTCAACAACGATCGAAATTATATTCATACGATCAATCTTCAGCAAGACAAATACAAATTACTTAACGAAAAGCTTAAAATGAACTTTGTGTTGGTGAAGATATATTTCTTATAAAATCACCTGAAGATATCGTTCCTGTTCCTATAATAGACGCGCACGAACATAGCATTATTGAATCTAGTGACATTCCTTTGAGTAATACCGAAATGGAAAAGATCAAATCACATTTTTCATTGCCAAGAAACCAAAGATTTAATGCAGTTTATCTTGCCTAAGGTTTTTATAACGTTGATCGTTTTATCAGAAGAAATACAGGTTGTTTCACTGTTTAACTGACTTGACAACACTAATGTGCAAAACATATCACGAGAACAATGCGGTGAAGTTTCCAGGTACAAAATTGTTGTCATACGAGGCCACTCATGGAAATCAGTTTTTTTTCTTGTTTGATAATCTTGCTCGGGATATCAATCACATGTTTCGATATTTAATTGATAAGTTTTTAGACTGCAAAACAGTATAAAATTAATATGTATTAACTGACAATAATGGACACGAAAATAAAAGATGTTCTAAAGAAATATGTGGCAACAAGACTGCGTTTAAGAAAAAGTTGAGAAAGAGTGTGTTGACAACAGCAAACAGCATAAGAAACTGCTGGACTCTTTAAGCCTAACACTGAAACTGTGCTAGACAAGCATCCGGGTATTGATAAGTATTACCTAAGGATCTAGAAAGAAAAGAATAGAAAATGGCTCGCGAGGACTATGCGATGAAAAACAAAACAAATTTGCCAAGGGCATTATTGAAAAAACTAGAAGACGAAAAAAAGCATTAAAAATTGTCTAATGATAGTTCAAAACAAAATAGGTTTATCGCGATGAAACAAGTTGTACTCACAGAAAATTCAAGAATGTTCCAGGATGTAATGACAGTGGGATCTGGAAAATTTATTTTAAGTGTCAGACATATTGTTAAAAAAGAAAGTTTATACCATGATATCCTGCAGACTACTTAGACGGTACATCTTCGTCTGATGTATCAAATGTTCCGGTTCCCATCTTTGTTAGGCTCTTTGGAGTTTTCGGCGAGATATTCAATATACTCAAAGTCCGAGTTGATCGAAAGCTTGTTTAAGGTATCATTTGAGCAAAATATAAACTTGGTATTGGTATGCAAGCATCACCTGTAATAAGCACTCTCATCGTTGGCAAGTCTGCGTCAGATCAGCTCGAACATGAGCTTCACTAACCTAACGAAAAGTAGTAGCAAACGCAGTTGATGATAGCTGGGCGATAGATCTCGCAGATATGTCAAATATTTCTAGCGACAATGACAAGAAAAAATACTTGTTTAACGTCATTACGTGTAATGTTCCTGATGTTGATAAAACTGGATCGACGATAACAAATCCGTTGCAAGATAGTATAGATGATTCAACGCGGAAACCAAATAAGAGCTGGACCGACCATGGATCGGAGTTCTTTAATACGCAGTTCGACCAGAATATAAGACAAAACATCACAAGGAAATATGTTACCGGTAATGAAGGCAATAGTGTTGTTGTCGAACGCGCAAATCGTAAAATAAAAGAAAAGATCTGCAAATATCTTATAGCAAAAACATTAACAGATATGTTGATGATCTAACAGATGTCAGATTAAAATAAGCTAAATATAAAACAATTGGAATATCACCAGACGAAGCTTTAAAATATTCCAGTTTTTTGTAAACTCGAACGTGAATCGCAAACACAAGTTTAATGTTGGTGATCGTGTCATAATTTTATTAAAGAAAAAACATTTGAAAAAGGTTTTACCCCACACTGTTCTGAGAAAGTATTTGATGTTGAGAAGATTTAAACAATACCAGTAAAATATAAGCTTAAAGATCATGCAAACGAAAACGATACTGGAAGCTTTTACGAGCAAGAACTTGAACTAACAACACAATATATATTTGTTATCGAACGAGTGATAAAAAGATGTGGCAATCGAAGTTTGACTAAATGGCGTGATTATGATGATTGTTTTAATAGTTTAATTTGAACTAGTTCGATCAAAGATCTTGGTCTGCTAGCAGTATGATTGGATCGCTTTGGATTGTTTCGTATTTTAGCATTTTACAGGTCAGCACAACGATATCTTCGCGCTTTTGTTAAATCTGTCGTTAAATTCAAAATCTTTACAAACACAAAATCAAATTTTGTATTTTTTGGCGACCATAAACTTAAAGTTGTCTAATACGCATAAACGGCTTAAGCATTTCTCAAAATATCTGATGTTTTGTGACAGTAAAATCAAACTTTTTTCAATCTTAATAATTCGCAAGGAAAATATGTTGTTCAAAGCTGATTCGGATTCTTCTTTACAAAAGTAGATATACTTTGCATTATAAAAATCATAAACACGCATTTGATCATGGTCAGGTACTAAGAAAAGTTCATCGCGTGTTAAAGTTTGATCAGTCGCGTTGGATAAAGGTTTTATCGACTCGAATACTATCGAATAGCCTCTGCAACAACAGCATTTGAGAAAAACATCTTTAAGCTCATGAACAACAGCGTTTTTGGAAAATTATAGAAAATATTAGAAAACGGATCAATATAGAAATTGTTAATAGCGTTGAGAGTCGTAATAATATTGTAGCATCTGAAAAATTATTATGAAATATTTTAATGAAAATCTTTTCGCGATATATAATAGAAAAAAAGCTTAAAGTTGAAAAAAAAAGTTTATGTCGCTCTGGCAGTATTTGAGATATCAAAGACACCAAGGTACCAATTTCATTATAATTTTGTTAAAGTTAAATGGTCTGATGCTGAATTGTTGTTAACGGACACTGATTCACTGATATACAAGATAGATTCTGACGATATTTGCAGAGAATTTTACGACCACCGGGATCTTTTTTATCTTTCGGATTATCAAAAAAAAAATCCAAGTGGATTTAACTGTGATGATAACAAAAAATTAATAGAAAAGTTGAAAGATGAGGTTGCTATAAAAATTATAACTGAATTCAACGGATTACGTAACAAAATGTACTGCCTAAAATGATCTGATAATGTTAAGAAACGAGCAAATGGGATTAAAATAAAATGTGGTAGGTACGGAAATAGGATTGATAATTATAAGTCTACGTTAGATGGATTTAGTGTCATGTTGAAATCATGTCAATAAGATCAAAGTGTACTAAGATTGAGACTGATGTAATAAAATCTTGTCTTTGCAATTTCGATGACAAGCGATATTGTTCTGGTGACATTAACACATTAGCGTTGGGATATAATAAATTTAGTAGCATTGATTTTAGCATAGTAGATTTTTTAAATTGGTTGCTGCAGTGAATCGCTAGCAACCTCATGAAACATTTTTTTGTAAAATATAATATATAAAAATTGCTAGCAATCTCTTGTAAAATTCTGTGTGAAATATATAGTAGTCTTGTATTATGGGTATTTTTGGATCAACCCTATTTTGTTTGACGACGATGATTCAGCAGCATGTCCTCGTGTCGGTAACAATCTATGAAATAGACACTATTGCCACAGCACAGTTGTTTTCGCATTTTGTTTAGACCAATATGGGGGAGCGTGATGAGAGGGTTAAACATATCGTCCTCAAATTCAAAATAGGGTGTTGATCCAGAATCTCTTATACAAGACTACTTCTTGTTTCTCATTTTTTTATTTTTGTCCTTCCTTATCTTTGTCCTTATCTTACAAAAGTTGATAGTCTGTTTCTTTATTTTTTGTTTTAATATTTCCCATTCTTTCACTATATATTGGTTTCCTTTTTTCCATGAAATATTTAAATTCTTCTCTTTTTAAATCTTTATATTCCTTTTCCCATAAAACTTTGCTGTTTATTTTCTATTTCCCTGACACATACTGTTTCGTTTTTACCCTTTTATGCTCCAGAATTACCACTTTATGGTGCAAGGTTTTACAATTTAGTGATTATGCAGGTAACTATGGTTTCCAAATTAAATACGTAGAATCTATCTATCTTTTTGGCTTGCCCTACCCCATATATGTATATTATTTTCTGGGAATGGTTAATGGTCGGTATGAATTATGCAATTTTGACTTTTGAAAGAATTATTCATGTCTTCACTTAGTATTTGGTCGTTGGGTGTGAAGGCTGTTTTTGTATTTATATTGTCTCCGATCCAGTTATTATCCTCTCCCACGATACACATTTCCATCATGTATTCTTGTAGATTCATATTTAGGTTTTCTATAAATATCTTTATTTCTTTGTGCAGGAAAATAAATGTTGAACATATGCCAGTCTTCAATTTTATTATGAATTACCATCCCTCCTCACGTTATATTCCTATTAATTTTAATTACTGTTGCCATCCCTGCCCTTTTATCCCCCTGATCGTCACTTGTCATTATAATAGCATCCACTTGTTCCTTTGTTTTTGCTTTAATTTCATTTCTTATATATTATTATGGGTTTCTTGCAACAGTATTATTTCAAAATGTTTGGGTCTCTTTTATAATCTTTATAACTCTTCCTGGTTTATTTATATTAATAGTAGCAAATCAGTAATCTGAGAATAATTCTCATAATTCTGTTGAGTTGTTCGTCATATTTTCGTTGCTATCCGTTTCTACGTTTATGTCTGATTAGCTTTCTATCCATTCCGAGTCTTTTTGTCTGTCAACTGATGTGTCTCTGGTCATTTCTGATTCGTCATTTGAGTTTCCCAAGTCATCTGAGGTCATCTGGTCTGTGTCCTGTCTGTCTTCACTATTTTCCTTTTTCCTTCTTAAAGCGTTTGATTGTAATTTTTTTGTAGGGGTATTACTGTTTTAGGTGGGGTGTTTCCCTCTTTTATTGAAGTTTTACCTCTTCGCAAGGATTCTTTTGAATTTGTGGTGGAGTTTTGTTTTTATGTCTTAAATGGCTGGAGTTAAAGTTAGAGGTTTGATACTTCTTAAGTCTGTGATTCCTTCTTCCTCTGAGATTTCTCCCTCTAGAGATAAATTCCAGCTTTCGTCATCTGATGATCCTTCTTCTACCATTAAGTTTTGAAGAAGGTAGTGTTTATTTTTGCGCAGAAGTAATGCCTCTGTCATTTCTATTGGTTCATGTTGGCTGTTTCGGGGGTGTGGATTGGTCCCTTAAAAATTAACCCATTAAAATTCTTCACCTTAGTGTAGCGTCTTTCTCAATGTTTTCCAAGCTTGGGGCCTGGATACTGAATGTTTGTTCTCCAAAAGGGATGCTGACACTAACTATGATGTTTTGTGCTGCTTCTCCTTGTTTTGTGATACATTGGTATGCGTTCAATTGCTCATTTTCCTGAGCCTGTACTTTGGACTCTGTGTCTTTGTCAAGGGAGCTTTGATATTTGGAAGCTTTTACATCTACAGTTTTTGCGGAGTGAAATTTCATTTGTGGGGCCTATAGTTTTTTTCTTTTGCAGGCATTGTGACTGAATTCTTTTGAGAACGGAGGTTTACAATCTCTGCTATCTCCTGCGCTCCCTCTGTCTGTCCGTCTTCTTTTACCGCGTTTATAAACTTGCTAACTTCTTCGCCTGTGTATGTACTTGAAATCGATTAGTTTTGACAGTCTTTGGGGCTGAGGCACGTCTATTTGTATCTAGGTCACCAACGGTCATTTTTGCAAGTCCTGTACTAAATTTTGAGAAGAAATTCCATTATATAACAAGGTGGGGATGTTCTTTGTATCCTCTTTTATGACGGTTGTAATTCTGTTTCCGGGTTTCACGTATTGGTACCCCAAACAGTTGTCATCCTGCTTGCTCTTAAATTAATTTGTAATTTTTCTATAGTGTATTTTCTAGTTCTTGATTCCTTCCATAAGGAGACCATGCATATAAATCTGTATTACTTTTGCCTCTACTACTCTGATGATTGCGGTGGTGCTGTCATTTCTTTGGCTGCTAAGCCTTCTACTTCTTATCACTGGTTTGGATACGATTGGTACCTCTATCCCTTGTTTTTTGGGCCATTAGGATTTCAGCCTGCCATGAAGAGTTTGGGATATCACCAAAATCTATTACCTGACATTCCTTCAGGTCATAGACCTTCAACATTCGATTATCCCCACCCCGGTCAAGTCTGGATTGAAAGTAAGCATTTAGATTTGTTTCTTTCGGTTGGATTACTCTTTGAGTTCCTAGTGAGACCATGTCACAATTATGCATGTATAAGTAAACCTCAATGTGATGCTAAAAATGATTTTCAGAAGTGAATGTAAGGATGGAATGTGAAAAGTGAAATGTAGATTTGCAAAACGTACAATCCCGTGGACTTGCGAGCATTTCGTTTCGTTCGTGCCATGGCAGATCAATATCCCAAGACCTCACTTCCCCTTTTAACGAGTCTGTCACTCAAAGTGTATCTTATTTTCTTGCCACAGAATTCTTTTTTTATAATTCATGTATCCTAAGGTCAGGAATTACTAATTCTTTTCACCCAGGTTTGGGGATGTTCCATTGCTCCCTTGTCTGTTTGAGACATTAGCTCCTCCGATAGGTAAGTTTTTAAATTTCTCTGATTGCTATTATCTGATTCCCCTAGTATGATGTCCGACGCTTGGCACCGTATTTTCACAGGTGAATGTATAAATATGGCAGTCTGAGTGACACAAAGGGTTAAATCCCTTTTGAAGTGATTAGCCGAATCAGCCTTCTAATTACTGTATGTGGTACATTGAAATGCGGTTCACTGTATGATAATAGTGGTCAAGAGATCGTCCATTTAACCATGTACTACTGTGGTATGGTGTTTCTGGCTCACTCGTTTCCTAGGAGGTGTGAAGTGACCCAGCGCTGAAAAAATTGGTGCTGTTTGGACATTATGGTGGCTCACTGCGTGATAAAGAATATTCCTTCTCCATATATTAATGGTTTGTGGCTCAATTTTTCATGTTATTTTAGAGGTGCGCTTGAAATATAGCAAAGACGACTCTTCCGTATTATCTATGAAGGTAAAATATTTAGGATTAAGTGAAGTTAGAAAACATCCAATACTGGAATTAAGGGAGAAGCCCAGAGAGTGGTTTGAAGCATGCCAAGGTGTTAATAACGTACGCGAATAAGGATCTGAGTTGTGTGCCTGAGATGATTTAGCGTGAGGAAAGCGAAGACGATGAGTAAAATAATGAGAAGTGAGTGAGACGAAGTCATAGTCATCAGTGTCCAGTGCCATAAGCAGTATTACATCAAAAATAAGTTGAAGCATTTTCATTTGTCAGAGCCACAGCGAGATCAGTGTTATGACTAGCTGAATAGTATTCCGAATAATTTTCAGTAAATGTCTTTATTTAAGAATTCTGATGAACACTAGATAAACTCTCCAGAGAAAATAAATTATTAATTCCGAAATATACAAAAACTCTAGTCAAACTGGCAACAACAAAATAATACCTTTGAGCCCGAACGTATGAATTACAACTCATTAAAATCACTATGACATCTGTTTTAACCCTAACTACAACGCAATTTGGATCACGTGATATGGTTACGTGATCACTTAATTCAAGCGGCGTAGTAAAACCACACGCCAGCTAACACGTTGGCCATGAACAAATTCGATTGTACTGAACGAATCTTACTATGAGATTCAAT
>QKMX01109317.1:0-10165 GCA_003401595.1 Venustaconcha ellipsiformis | reverse complement strand
AGAACTGTAATCATTTCTAGTGAAGATCTTCATAGAGAACATAATTACAGCATTGCCACCATTAAAGACCAGCCTGAATGTATATCTGAAGAAACTGATGATATAACAAAAAATGTGCAAATAAGATACTGCTCACTGTGTTACCATGGCAAAATATTTAAGTTACCTACATCTATATTGCCCTTGAACATGGCTAAAGCAAAACAACCAAGATCACCATATCAAATCTGCAACAGATTGCAAATGAGTTAAGAGATAAATAGACAGGTTATATAATGTTTGACTTTGATTCAAGAAAATAATGGCTGTTGAGATCACTGAAGATGCCACATTAAAACATTTCCATGTTAGAATGTGTTCATTCAATGAATTCAAAAACTAAAACATTATATAGTGCTTACAAATTTGTCATGGAGAAAGTATTGTGAATTAATTCTGAAATAATCCTAAACATTATATCACAAGTTCAAAGTTCCAATTGAATCCCAGTGGTGTTCCAAATAAATTTTGATATTAAATGTGTTGATTTGCCTGCAGACTCAAAAGTGGAATGTAGTGACGTATTAACAGTCTTCTGATGTATCACAATAATATACTTCAAAATGCCTTTGACTGAATTCACTATAATTAAAAACCATTGATTCAGTCCAAGAATTTTATTGAGCATTTTGTGATTCTAGTGAATAATTTGAATAAATAAACTTACTTAACTAAAAACTAAACACAACATTAAGATTTATCCTGCTTCGGATGTTAAGGTAGGAACAACTAATTTCTCAAGTAAATAAGATTATATACCTTTCTACTTGACCTACAGGTCACAATTATCATTTTCTGGAAATACTCTGTCAACATAATGGGGAAATTTAATTTCTGGAAGTTTTTAAGGTCAGCATCTTTAATTCAAACATGCTTACAATTAATAATAATTTAAATAATTAATACAGTCATACAGAAATATTAGATACATATTATATTGTTTATAAAATAAATAGCACTCATCAGATATACCATTAACTTCATTTTTGACAAAGTAAAAGTACAAAATACAGATCGCTCATTAAGAAAAGCTGGCAAACAATACAAATTATCTGTACATAACATTTTGTTCTTTGATATTTTTTGCTTAATTTTTTATAGTACTTGTTAATGCACATTTCACTTTAATCTATCACAGTATTATCAACATTTAATTTTCTAACTAAATCAGCGAAGTTAAACACAGTACTTCCAAAACAAGTTTTAATTTGATTAAGAGTTTTTCTGTGGTTGATGTAAGCCCACTTGTTAAGAATATGTGGCTCATGTTTTCTCCAGCAACTTCTGCTACAACAACGCTTAAATTAATCAGCAGAAATGGATTTAAAAAGGCACCAGTACCAGAAACACCTGCAGCACTTAACGTTAGTGGAATGGCAGACAGCCAAACCAGCAAGCGCTTATAATTTCTGAAAGTGTGCTTGATATTGTGAGTAATAACTATTCTAATAAACAAATCCACAGTGATTATCAGAATTGGATTAATGCAATAGTATATGGATCATGATATTTTTATCATCTTTTATATACAGTTTAGTTGTCACATCTGTAACATCTGTGGGAATACCTACATTTTTATATGTGCTGAAATTATGTTTAGCAGTACAGTCACTTCAAACATAAATGAGTTTACTTTTCTGGTAATTCGGAACCCTTCTTGCAGATACATAATTATGGATGTGTAAGAAATTTAATGTCTTAACAAAAATCTGCCTGGTCTGCAAACCAAAACAAAACACATGGATTTACAAAATGGTAGATCAGCAGTCATTACCAATATATCTGTCTGATGAAGATGGCACATTAACCAAAATTTTGCCATGTGTGCTAAGTTTTGTATCTTTATCTTTTGTGGCCACATCATTTTCAGTTTCTGGTATGGCGAAGTTTGCAATTTTTTAAGAATTTATGTCGATGGCACCAGTCATACTTGCACCAACTAGTGGCGTAACATTTGACACTGACACTAACATTTCATTGCCAAGAATTACCAGTGCTAAGCTGTGCCCTATAGACAGTAATTGTCCATGAAGGGAAAATTTGTATTGGCATATGTTATAGACATGACTGTGGTCCTCCATAAAAATCTTTAAAAAATTTTCAGCGGTATGGGTCTTCTCACAACTGGGTCTCCAAGGGAAGCATCCCTGATCTGTGGGTGCTAAGCTAACGGAAATTTGGCCTCCAGAGGAATAACTGGCCAAGTTGATAAGAGGCAAGATTACTCCATATATCTGGATCTCATTCTTTATGAAACCTATCCAACACTATGATGATACAAGTCCATATCCCAAGATTGATTAAACTTTTTAATTAGATGAAAGGGAAGGGTATTACAATAATATCTGTGTATATCACCCATTAACAAACTTGTCAGAGATGTTAATAATACAGGCTATATTCCAAATCTGATCAGTTAGATCAGAAATATGGTAACAAGCTTAGTCAGTTAAATATGATATTATCTCTTTAACATCTTTTATTAACCATGAATGTGATTGATTACCAAACCCATGAGATCTTGATTATATAAGCCATCTTTCAAGTTTGATCAAAATCTGATGAAAAATGAAATATTACCTCTAGTGTGGCAAAAAGCTATGCCAATCACCACATTATTATGCATGGATCTCATTTTTTTAATTAACTTATCTGAGATCTTGATGATAAAGACCATATGCTCTAGCTTTGATCAAACTTGGATCAGAAATATGGCTTCTTCAATTGTTAATGAACAAAAAGACCATGGACACATGGCCGTATCATAAGCTCAGGTGAGCTACAGAGTATGAGTATCACAATAATGGATGCATACAATCTAATTAATTAAAAATGTCTTACCATGTCTTCGAGATTTTGCACTTCCATCTTTTTTACTGATTGGTGATAATTGTTTTTGAAACTCTTTTTGTTCTTTTTCAAAAGCCTAAAAGAAAATCAATGTAATATGAAGTAACAAAAATACTAGTAATTTCTTTTATATTTTTATCAATATCATTTTCTTTACGATCATTTCTATTGTAAGTGTAAATTGTCTATGAAAAATTGACAATGGTATTGTAAATATTATACAAAGATAGCTACTCTACAATACTCCATCAAGAAAGAAAGAAAGAACACTCTTAGTTCTGTATTTCATGAAACTGTCTGAACTCAACAACTGATCTTGTGCCTTTATTTCAAACAGTTTTTTTCTGTATCTTTGCTTAAAGAGTGATTAGAATAATTAAATATCTGTGATTAACTAATTGTTTGTATTTCTACATACATGTTAAATTTCAACAAGTCACAGCAACTACGTGTGATGATTTTTAATTGTAGAGTTTTGTATCCAAGGTCAACGTTTGTGCCCAGACAGTTTCATCACTACAATCAACAGCTTCACATAAATACTTAAAAGACTTTAACAATGCCCATTCTCTTAATAATAAAAGCCCCCATTTTATTCAATCTTTGTCATCAACTGAAATAAATGCTTACACTCAAAGGAAAGAACTAATGATAAGTCAGAACTCAGCTGCCAAAACTTTTTACATTCAGAAAGCCATTGCTCTTTATTATCATTTACAATATGAAATAAGTATTGAAAGGATATTATATATGTTTACTTGACAAAATGAAATTATGTTTAGTGTATTTTTCTTAATGCAATGGATATCAATGTGAATTTAATGTAATATATGACGAGTTCAAATTAGGTCCATAAATGCAACAAACACTATTTTAGCTAATCCAATAAATTGCCATTGCAAATCACTACCCTTTCTAATATTAATGATCTTCTTTATTTTACTTGTATAGTTAATCTGAGGATCCTCTGTCCTTCCCTACCTTAGTTTAGATATTCTGACATTTATGTTGGGCAAGAAGGTCAGAGCACATAGCTAGTCAAACTGTTGGAATTCATCAGAACTATGCAGCGTCAGCATAGGGTAGCCATTTACTACTGGGGCCTTCTCAGAATTCAAATATGTTACATTGAACCCTACCGAAATTGTTAGGAAGATCATTTATTTCCTAAGAAATTACATATAGTGTAATACATGTATATTCATTACATCTTGAATCAACTGACAGGTGATACAAAACTACACTGTTGACAGATTCTGACCTGATGCACTTGATTTTTGCATTGACTACATGACTACAAAAACCATCTTTCAGTGAAAATCTCCTGTTGATTATTATAAACATCCATTCAGGAGAAATAGTTATCAGATTTCCACAGTGCAGTGGTGCCATTTACATTCAGGATCAACTAGACATTTATATGGGTGTACATGTATACAGATTCAAGGCAATCTTTCAAGTAATTTAGAAGGAGTAACTATAACAAACAATAACATATTTGTGCACATGAGTGGATGGATGGATGATGGTCAACTGATAACAGGCCATCCCACAAACTCTCCTGGTCTATGACCAATAGAGCAAAAAATGAGTACATTTTGATATTGCGATATCTGCTGCAAATGATGATCTCTCTTCACTTCTCACATCACTGCTATTTTGCGCCAGCCATTGGCTAATTTGAGATGTGGACAAACTGAACTTCAATAAATTCAAGATGAGTTATTCATTTTCACAAGTTCATGTAACATCTCACTGCATAAATGAGGGCATGAGACAATGACAGCAGACTTGTGATCAAATACTACTTTACTAAACTAATATGCTCAAGTGCTCTCTTTCAACTTTGGGCACCAGTCTATAATGCATTTGGTTAACATGTAATATTGCCATAATGTCAAGAAGTGATAAATTTACTAGAACCTTTGCAATCTTAAGCAGCTTGTGGAACAGTGGTACAATGGATATTATTATACCAGCAGTGGTCTCAAATTGGTTGGTCAGATGTACAATAGACAGTGACTACTTGGTAGGTAATTGGTGTTAAAATTACCTGGTCCCACACCTCAGACCACTACTTGTATCCAAGTACATGTATATAAAATGAGCTAAATTAACCTACACTAATGCAACAAGAGTACTGTGGATGGTACATTAAACATCTGTCCTGTGCTTTAAAATCTTGTATATAGGAACTAGCAGGGCCTGCTTGACCCTGCAGATTATTGCCCAATGGCTCTCAATATCCTCAACATGTAGTCTTGAGCAAATGTTATTGTGCAAAAACCATTATTTTATTATCAGATGGTCATGGTCCATGACCTCTAGATCAGAAAATCTCTCAGTTGTATTATTTCCTTAAATGTACCCCAACCCACCCAACACCAGTTTGGTCAAGACAATAAATCTAAAACAAAAGTTTTGCAAAGCATATTTATCTCTGAGACACAATGGCCTTAACATTTTTGGTTTTTACATCAAAACCAACATACCTCTTTCATAAATTCAAGCAAAAGTATTCAA
Source organism: Venustaconcha ellipsiformis (assembly GCA_003401595.1). Lineage (NCBI taxonomy): Eukaryota > Metazoa > Mollusca > Bivalvia > Unionida > Unionidae > Venustaconcha > Venustaconcha ellipsiformis. The sequence continues at coordinate 4,753 of QKMX01109317.1, read as the reverse complement.
CAAACTTTGGTCAATGTACATTGTCTATAATCAAAGTTATGCAGAAAACATTTTATTCTTTCAGACCCAATGATCTTTTCTTTTGATCACCACAACCTATAGGCTTCTCTCTTACTCCCAGAGTAAGCCATCCACAAAGTTTAGTCAAGGTCTGTCATTCTGTGAAGAAAATTAATGTATAGACACCACTTTTTTCTTCTTTGTCAGAGTAACATTGACCTTTTTGCCCCAAAATCAACAGACTTCTTTCTTGCCTCAAAGTGCAAGACATCTACAAACTTTGATGAAAGGTACACTGCGAAGAACTGAAAAATTTTTTTCTCCAAGACGCTGACTTTGACCTTTGATCCACAAAAAGACACACTTCTTCCTTGCTCCAGCTCACCCCTTTGGCCAGATTCATGCATACCTCCTGAAGGGCAAACCAATGTGCATACCCGGTCAGTGTCCAGTGGTAGCTATTTCTAAGAGTAACAACTTCAATACCATGAAACAAATTGTTTTTATTACTAATGAAATTATGTAGCTTTAAGATGCTATGCATCACAACACAAGCATTTTTTAAGCAATGGTATGCAAAGCTATACAATTTGCAGAGATGATACTTCCTAATGTGAAGCCTAATGAAAATCTTGAGCAATCACTTTAACTGTGTGTTAATCCCTCATATGAACAGTGCATCAAGGATCAAGAGTCTTTGATTAAATGAATCACAATTTGTATTATTATTATTATTATTATTCCATACCTGCATATTCCTGGGGAAACATATTATGTTGCAGTTAAGTTAAAGTATTGGCAGCAGAGTAGTAGTCTTTTGAGAGCCATGAACAATCTACCTCAAGGACTCGGCCCAGTTTGTTCAAATTATTCTATTTTCATTTCTGTTGCGATTTTAAAACATGTATATAAAGCTAGGGTTACAATATTTGAACTTTCAAAACTGAGTACACTTGAGAATGGGTGTATCTGTATCAGTATCTGTATAGAGATTTAAGGACTGAAAAGGAGGGAATGTCCTGGAAAAAAAAGGCATATTGACAAATGGCGACCCTATAAAAGCTTTCATAAGAGAAATGGATAAAATATTTTTTTGCGGATGAGATTAAGATAAAATGACAAACATAATCTAACTATCGCAAAGCAATCATTTCAGCACAATATTTATGTTTAAAGGAAATGTAGCAACTTGAACATCGTAAATATATAAGAAATAATTCAACATTTTAAAAAATGATGACCCTTGGTGTTGCTTGTGCCTTGAATAGATTTTGCTGACTTCATAAAATACTAATGGTGTCTCCTTTTATAAAGATTCCATTTAAGTAAACATACCCCACTGCTCCCACATTCCACCCATAATCCCTGTGATGGAGTCTGAGGTCCATATTTAAATTAATTAAAATGCATAACACTTCAGAAAACAGCATGTGTCTTCACATGTTTTCTGATTATGATTACAAAAACTACTACATTTCAAAACAATTTACCTGAACACCTGCAAGTGTAGTCATATTCACAAACTTCTGTCATATACAATGAAATCAAACTATAGCATGCTATGTTACAAAACAAATGTGGATACAGTATCGTCAAAGCATGGTATATACACCCTAGCACCAAAAAACCAGTGATTTAAAGAATGTTTACCACAGTGATTAATTTATAAATCAATTAATTTTCCTACCTATTTAAGGAAAAAGAATACACAAATGATGCTGGCTCAATCAAACATCATACCCACCCCATGAAGTAACTGTATAACCCAAAGATGCCTCTACTGGAAGCAAGACTTATCTTGCAACAAGCACTTTAAGGGTTAACAATTTAATAAAAATTGTATACTGTGCTGAGTACACATTTACATGTGTGATTTGAAACTAATTTGCAGATGTTCTTGCACATTACTGCTCTCCAACTATGAGAAATTTGTAAAAATGTTGCACAATCTATGCATTTGTGTGCTCTGTAAGCATCTTTGGACATTGCCTTTTATGGAATTCTTGCCAAGAATTCACACATCATCCATTAAAGACAAGTAAAAAATTTGAATGTGTTCAATCCAATATGAAGCAAATTATGACTCAATGAAGATAACGAAAAATATCTTGGATCCAAAGTTTCTTAATAAAGACTTATAAAAAGAGGCCTTCTGGTATGGTAGCAATTTTTGTGGTTACTCTTTAATGATTTACAACAACTGAAGTGAAGCAATTTAAAAAAAGTTTTACTCTTTTTATAAACTTCAAATAACATTTTATAAGAATATTAAACATCTGCCATGAAAATACACAAAACAGTACTGTTTTAAACTTTGTGCACCAGCTTCTTTCTAATTTGCCAACTTTGCCCTATTCTAACTAGAGAGAGGTACGTTTGACCAAATACTCAAGTCCAGCTTGGTCCTTGATTTACTCTAATTAAATGCACTTAAAAGCAATGCCAAGCTTCTGCATAATTAATATGACTTCTGGTAAGGAAAAAAAGAAAAATTACAGTTCCAGTACAGCAAAACGTGAAGGAATGAAAGGAAGGAAGCGATGGCAACATACAAAAATTTGAATAAGATATTTCAAAATAAAAATTCTAGTGTGGCCTATGGAAACTGGGTCCACTGCTGTTGCAGCCACAGCTGATGTCCAAGTAGAACCATTTTCATTTAGGAACAAGCAGATTTCATGAAAAGTCTTTCAGTGAATATCTTGTGCTGATACATCTATTCAGAAGGAGTAGCAATAAAAATATTTTGAAAATGGCTACTTTGGTGGCCATATTGGATGTCTCATTACCACCATTTTCATTCAGGATCAGGTAGACCTTTGGATGAATTTGTATGCAACCTTTCACAGCAATCCTTCAAGTAGTTTGGAAGGAGCAGTGATAACAAAGTTGTGCTAAAGGACAGAAATCGAAAAACAGATGGGAGACCATCCTATAGCTCTTCTGTACTATGACTAATACAACTAAATATGGCATAATCTAAAGTGACATCATAATGACATAAAATCTAAACATAAGAAATGCCAAATGCATTTGTTTCATCTCACAAACCTTATAATATAATGTTCAGATGACTAATTGCTTTCAATATTCCATGCACACATCACCAAATTTTATTCTTTTCTACTGGTATGGAGGGTATATAATGTCTTACTATCCTAAATTCTATGAAAATACCAAGCACAAGATACCTTCATCACTTCAAAATCCATTTCATAGATCACAAAATGAAAAGCAACCAGGGATGTGTTGTTATTCTTTGAAAGGAAGTCTGAGACACTGCTAAACATTTCCTTTGCAACCACATTCTTTGGATAATTGAGAGCTCCAGTTCCTAGGGCTGGGAAAGCAATGGATGTCATCATTTTTCTATCTGCTTCAGCTAAACAGTTGTTCATGAATGTTTTCAGAATCTGAAGAAAAAAATTAATATCATATTAATCACTGATTGAAATTTTATTTTACAACATTAGGGATAACATGAATTGAACCTTTTGAACTTTGTATTTATTTCAGACTATTTATATGATACATGAATGCCTTGCTCAGAAACTTATTTCAAATTAATGTGATATTAACTTTTAAAAAATTTAATTTAAAACGAAATAAATTTAGAAAAGCAATGTAAATAAATTTCAAAGAAGCAAATTTACCAAACCTGAAAACTTTTATCCATTGTGCTTTAATAGCTACAAATCAGCTCATATTTAAAATTTGAAGCTATACCTGTCAGGATGTGCATACAACAACAGATATCCCCACCCCAGTGAAATGTACAGTAAAACCTGTATATAAAGGATAGTCAAGAAATGGAATATGACAAAAATTTGTCCTTCATAAAGAGGTGTCCTTTAGATATAGGGCCAGTGCACTTGGTAAGTTTTAAAGAACATACAGCTATGAGCAAATGTTGCATAAAATGCCAAACAAGTATAGGTTGTGAGGTATAGTAATTTTCCTTCCTAGTTGCAGTTAAACAAAATGATCAAATCTGGTTTTGTACAAAATATGAATCAGAACAAAGAATCTGATAGACAATTCAAAAATAGAAAACCAGTCTGTTTTATCTGAACTATGGGAGAAAACTGCTATACATAGAATATAGTGATAGTGTTAGGAAAACACATGAAGGTCTATTGCACTCTTGTACAAAAGCCATTAGACATGCCCTATTGCACACTATAGATTAGTTCTCTAACAAACATGAATTTAAACAATGAATCCAAGGTCAATGGTTTGAAAGTATAAACCAACTAGTTGCTTGGAAATAGTACACATGCTAAAAGTAGAACATAAATACTGTTAGGAACTGTACATGTACAACTGTATACACACCACTATAATTTAACATCAACTGTTAGGAAAATGGGTGGAAGTCTATGTATAAGTGTACTCTTAAAACTGTAGTTACATAGAAGCCTTCTTGTTGGATTGATTTGGCATTAATAAAAATGAGAAAACAACTTACTGATTTTTTATTTCAAGGGAGACACAGCATAAAAGTGTAATCCATATACAAGCTGGCATAACACATAATTTAGTGAAAAATAGTGTAATGATTATGCCAAACGCTTAATGGTTTGCATGTGTACACCATATATTATACAAATGTTAATAGGAGGCCACAAAAGTTCCAGAACTGAAGGGGATGACAATACTCACCATAAAATTCCAAAATTATCCAAGTCAAAGAAAGCTAAAGATATTTTCAAATAATATATATATCTATCTATCTATCTATCTATCTATCTAT
>QKMX01109274.1:339-11362 GCA_003401595.1 Venustaconcha ellipsiformis | reverse complement strand
TATTATTATTATTATTATTATTATTATTATAATCAAGAAAGCTCCTTATCTGCGATCATGGAGAGAATAGTTGTCCGACTACTCTGCAGACAGGGAAGACTTTGCAGTATCCATCGTCCACAGTCGTGAAGGATAACTATGAGATGTGTTGAAACGTTTTGATGAGGCTGTGGCTTTTGTGAATCATGATTTTTGTTATATCCCAAGAAATCCATATTTTGTTTCGGATATAGATGGCTATGAGGATGTCCAATGGAGGAGGCTGTGTCACAGTCTTGGAAGTTTTCCGATAAATTGGATATCAATAGTACCACTACTGATCTGACTCTCACCAAATTTGTTACAATCTCCCACACTTATTTCGTTCTATCCGAAGGTCTTTGCGGCTTGTGTCCAGATCGTAGTGTCTGCAAAGACAGTGATGCTTTTTTGATACATTAAAAGGTACATAGCATCTGCGTGCACGACTAAGTCGTCGGCAACTGCGACACAGCAAGAAGAACTGCTGCCCGATCAGTCACGATCTTCGATTGTTTGGCACCACATACCACGCAGAACGATTTGAACATGAAGCGAGTACTTTTAGTGACCACCTCTGTAGAGCTTTCACTACCCTTTTCTTTCTCAATATCAAATGTTGGATAACGATGCAGTCGTTAATTTCTTTTTGTGTGTGACCATGTCACTTGCTGAAATGATTTTCCAACGTGTAGTTCAAGGCAGTTGAAGTCCTCTTCCAATACCAAATATTACTGAAGTGTTTCAGCTAATATTGGTTTGATCAACCCTCCTCGTTTGTGTAAGTTGAGACGCTGACAATTTGAGAACAAGTCCTTTGTGAATTGCGTCATGTATCATCACAGATGCAGCCTGTCTGCCAGTCAGCGTAAGCTTGTCATGTTCTGTTAATGCTGCCAAATTAAGTTTAATCAATATCGTTCTCTAATGTTGAGCTGCTGCAGAAATAATTTCTTTTGCTGCGGTGACAGCGTTAGTCCTACTTGTAAGACATTGTTTTGCTCTATGTTACATCAGAAGCTATTATTTTTTTTTAAGTCCCCTGTTTCCAGCAGTCTTACAGCCATATCCACGGTTGCCATTGCCCATTGCGGAAAACATTGACAGTTCCAGAAGCTGCAGAAAGACAAAGTGGAAGTAATAGAGAGAACTATATTTTAGGTACAAATGTTTTGAAGAAGTGTTTATTCTTTCAGTCTTTGTATGAAAGTTGCTTGCACAATTTAAACAACTGAAGATGTCTTGCATTTTTGCGCAATTGATCGTTGTTACAAAATTACATTCATTTTTTTCATTAATGACATTCAGCGTTATAAATTGGTATGAGATCACCAACGCCTAACAGACATAACCCGCACCATGATTTGCAACAGTCCACCTGATTTCAATATCTGCCTGAGAATCCTTGAGGCGCTCTGAAGGTTTAGACACATCATATTTGAAAATAGGAGACAACTATGCAAATTCATTCGGCGACATCTGCGTGCCAGGATCTGTATGTTTGTATTTTTGTATGCCCTTAAGTATGCGCACGTGAGTAATTTCTTATAACCGCAGAAAAATTACACTACACTTCTCGTTCTGGATATTGTTTTGAATTGATACGAACAAGAATACTAATTAAATTTAAGTTGTCGAAAATGTGCTTGTTTCTCATCTGGTTTTCACGTCGTGCTGCAAACTGAAAGGACACAAACACATGTCTCAGAAGATCGATACCTTGATTCGTGGAGATTCCACGACGTAGTCACCTGTGTTTGATTGAACATCAGCTACAGAAAGTATATCTGTCGTGACAGCAATTCAATACTTGTGGCAGCACCGGTACTCGTGTCTTTAAACCACCACGTGTTGGTTACACACGATCGCATGTAATCTTCGCTGAATATAATTAAATTAAGGATTGTGCTAGCTTGTAGTAAATAGCCACGATTTCTTCCACAGTCTAATTGTTCAGCTGATACTGCGCTGATTTAAACAACGACCAAATAGAAGTTCTGCTTCGCGATTCGAGCATTAGCGGCATAATCTCTTCCTCATGGATTTTATCTCGGATATCCACTACAGCTTTATGAGGAAGCAAATACACATCCTCGTCATGCGTTTCTATTTCTCTGTGCGTACTCTCGTTGAGATTAGTGATATTAGTATCCAGGTACTCGACATGCTCGTACTCCGTTGTAAAATCGTCGACCGGTGTATCATCGTTCAGCCTCAAGTAATCGGGCGTAAATCTCGAATACATTGTCTTTGTATGCTAATGGCTATGCGATAAAATTCGTACAGATAAAATCACACTGTCCACATCGTGGATAGCTATAAAATCACACTGTCCTACAGCTGCAGAAAACCGAGTTTTTCACTACTGCCATTTCAGTATAATCTTTTTTTTTATCCATAACCGGATATAATGTTACAACAGCAGAAACTGTCGAAGGAACTGTAGACAGTGTGTTTGCCTTGTTTTCATTATCCTCTAAAATCCTTTTCGTCCTTGCACTGAGACAAGCTGAAGTTTTCTGACTGCTTAAGTCGGTGACCTACCCTGGATACGTTTGCGTCTTGTGTCTTTATGAGACTCTGACCATGTTATTGCTGACGTCACGGGCAGCTATTCTGCCAAAGACGCGGCGTGTCTCCACATGACTTTACTTCTCACATGCAGATAATACGTGATTATTTCATTGGTGTTGTCGAAGTTGTTTCCGGACTGATCGGTGAGATACCCGGTATTCTCAGAAATAGCATACGTATTCACGATTGGGTAATAAACAAAAGGATTGAGGATAATTTGCAAGAGCGATCCAGGAGGTATATTAATCGCTGTAGAATAAATAAAATCGGAGGCCGTTCCTATGAAGGAAAATAATCCTTGTGCGATCGACAAGTTAATGAGTAAATTGCTCAAGTCGGTGATATTGACAGGTAAATCTCCTTCGTATACCCCATTTCCTGATAAAATAGTATAAATAATAAAAATCAGCAGTGATTTATTTGAATTAGAAATATCAAATCCAGCACGATATCCGCCTGATAATGTGATTCAGGTACGAAGCTTAGAATAATTAGGTTCGATTTTGATATTTTTCCGCATTATGTCCATTAGCTCTAATTAGTCTTGAAATTTCCTTGGTGATATCAGCAATTTATATCCACATGGGGAAATAGTGATCATCTGTTGCATTGGACTGGCCAATACGGAAACTGATTGTTATTTGGTGTCACGTTATAAAAGCTTTTCTATATTTCAGCAGAAATCAACGCGATCTTTGCACGTCACTTTTGGATATAATTCCAGTGGAGGATTATGACTCACCGTGTAACTAACTGAACTTGAATCGAATAACAGTGTCGTATCGCTACGAGACATCTTATTTCACAATGCTAGCGCTGTTACATTGCACTGGAACAACGTTATGGAGGTGTACAATACTTCACCACTTTTAACCGATCAAATCCTCATGCAAAATTTATTACTTATCCGCCGTGAGAAGAGCATTCTTCAGAATATGATTTAAGATTTCCACCATCTCTTTATCGACTTTCACACCAGCATTACCTGCTCGTTTAGAAGCAGTTAGTATTGTTAACCGTTCCACTATGTTGGTTGGATTTGTGTAGTAGGTGGTTCAAAATCCAATATTCAATATCGTCTTCTTCTCTTCTTCCTTCACATCAGTATGAATCTCCTGGGGTAAAAATTCTTTTTCTCGAGAGTTTTTTCTTTCTTTACGCTTTCTTAAGATGCGTTTTAATCTGTTGTCGACCATTTTAAGATACACCTCAATCTCTTTAGCTTAATCTATTCTGCTGACTCTGGCCAGTGTGTCCAGCGTAGCTTTGATCTGATCGTCTTGCTGTTTTCCGAGATACGTCAGTTTTTTCCCGGAGTCTGGTTTGTTGAGCAGAATTGATTTCTTGTTGTTAGGGCATCAGGGACAAGTTTAAGAAACACCTAAGCGACATCGCGCTGAAACAACAGCTGACCTACTTTATCCTAGATGACATTCTAATGTAACGCCGCCCTTTACTAGACATTTTCTGAGTTCTTCATCACTCTGACGTTTACTGCCCATCTTTTCAACTGATACGGTGTTATACCGACGACAGTAGATAAACACACAGACGCAAATAGGAAAATGAAATTCATCAAAGCATTTTCGATATTTTTTACTCGTAAATTGTGGTCATGTTTCCACTATCGATTTTTATATCGTCAATCAATAATTTAGTGCGTACCCTAATCCTGCTTCTCCACAAGATGTCTTGACCTCTGTTTCTGGAATCAGTGCTTTCGGTGTATTTCTTAATGCTGCTTTTCTCCTAGAGACTCGCTAAACTCAGAGAGCGATCTGTATTTCTCCTGGTGATGATCAAGAGTATAAATGATCACGCGATTGTAATGAAGCATACTGTTCAGGACCATGTTCATAAGCAGATTCGTTCTTCCTCGTCCTGTAATGTCAATCCGACATCAGAAATCTCATTGTTGTGAAATAACCTTAAAAAATATGTATAGCCATGGCTGAAATCGTTCAAATTGCCATTAAACTTACCAATTGTTATTTGATGATACCTAAAATCAGGATGCAACCTACATTTAAAATGCCAAGCACGTGCTCAAGCAGACTACATGACTGGTTGGAGATACAGCAACGTTAGAATCTTTCCGAAGTCGTCCATATAAATTCCTTAGGAACTATGGAAACAGGATAACGTGACATTGTCTCATCTTTCTGTGGGAAGCATGCGCCAACAGCAAATCAGAGATGTGATCGTTAAGTATTTTGCTGTGTTTAAATTTTGCAACGATAGAGAATCAGCGCGGCTGGCTAAAGACTGATAGGCTTATTCACACGATTGACCAGGAACTGCATCCGACTATCGCAGACGCCATCGTAAAATCATGTCACATTAAACGTCGGAAATTTGACGAAAAGAGAACGATGACACTCATAAAAAGGACCACAACTGCATGGATAAAGTAGTAGCAAGAAAACAATCTCGCAGAAAAAACTGCACAATCTTATAGAGTACGAAGACTTGGACACGATCATGGAAGTAACGATAAACAGGGAAATACTAAAGACGAAGAGGTTTCAGAGGGTGTTTTTGACAAACAAAATTGTTGAGGCCTTGTTTTACTGCTTTGTGTATCTAGAGCATGGATAAATTGAGCCTAACCTGGTCGCTGCAGCGTATCATTTTCTGGTCAGCCTCAACATGACGACGCTATATATGAGCAGCGAGATTCACCAAATTACTAGTTCCAAAACTCTATTTCAAGGATCCCCTTGAAGCAGTCAGAGATAAAGAAAAGTATATCAGACAGAACATTAAACATTGCTGAGTATGAATCGATTACTAAGAGTAAAAAAGCACGTTCCGATGAAAAGGTCCATCTTAACGTGAAAAGAATCGCCATGATGTTTTATCACCTTTACAGATACCAACATAAACTTAGTGTGGATCTACGAGATGTCATTGCAGGATACCTATATTTGGAGGCTATTCCTTATGAAACTACTCTTAATATGCTTGAGTATGTTGTTATAATCAGTGAGCTTACAGGAATCAACATAAGGTTATTTTTTCCAAAAGCTTTATCAAGTAAACGATCATCCAGAAAAAAACTGAGTGGAACAGAAAATAAAACGTTCAATCTGAGAAGTATATGAAATTTCTGAGCATGTGCTGAATCTTGAGGTGTTAATTCAAAGTTTAATCGAATCAGGAGAATATAGATGACTGTCCGAACGGTAATAGAATTTAATCACACTGACGAGCATTTACCTGAAGAATACCGACCTGAACTTGAATCGTATTAGCAATATTATCATCAAAAAGTCTACACAAGCAATCGGGCAGATGTGCAATATAGACATTTATCAAAAATCACTGCCTATGTACCAATTTTCGTTACTGCGTTCGGGATCCCATCAGCGAAGGTCACAGTCCGCTCATGTTGATTTTATTCAGAGTGAGGACAACCGCAACATGGACAGCAGCTACGACGAAGATGAGGAGGTCTTGATGACAGACGTGATATTGCATAATCCGGACATATGCGACGGTGGTCAGATATAATGCTCCTATGAGCTTAATACACGAGGTCTATGGGATTAGCATGAAGACAAATTTTACTCACATTTGAACAGCGAAGACAGTTGCCAGAAAATGACATCATTTGACTAAACTACGACGATGACCTTATTCGGAACAATTGTGTGAGATGTATGGGAACAGAATACTTAACAAACTTTTACAAATATCACAGAGACAGGCAGACATGGCCGCAGACAACTCTGTTGTCCACAGCACATCTGTACAGCCTCAACGTAATCGACAATTTTGCGGACCACATATGATGTTTAACTTTTGCCAACATTTAAAATCGTTACAATCTCAAAGATGCCATCGTGAACACATATCATCTTCACATTGACATCTATGTCACACTCCCAAAGCGACACAACATAAAAGAACTCTACCACCAACATCGTTTATGATAATATTCTGATTATGAAATAGCATTTCCTGCATGACTCGAGAAGAACTAACTAATCTCATATATGGTGTATCATTGTGAGGTATTCAGGAGTCAGAGTCTGTTGTAGTTGTATGTATTTTGCCATCAAACTCTGTATTGCTTTCAACATTCATTTTACACGGGAAGCAAAAAGCATTGATGATTGGATCAGATCCAAACCTTTCTCATGGCAGTAATTTCAGCAAGATTCTTGATAACATCTGGTCATAAATCCAACGTAGCATAGAAGATTATCAAGAGAAAGGATCCGCATGGGTCTTTGCAGGAGTCAACACGATCGAATTTGTAGTCTCCAAATACAGTCCGACACGCGTAGGTAAATATGTTAAACTTTCCAAAAAGATTTTAGTAACTAAAGCATGTGTGAACATTACAAACAACGATGACTTATACCTGATCTGAACTGTGCTTTCTGTCCTTCATCCTGCTGACGATCAAATCTACCGCTTACCTCAGTACAAACCCTATTTCAATATCATCAACACAGGAAATATCCAATTTTTAGCCAGAATTAGAGACGTCCACACATCAATGTCTTTATTCTTGGGAAAACAATCAATAACTGATCTCCAAAACAACCTCACAATGCAGCATCAAGTTACTTTACTGTCGATCGCATTTCATCTGGATAAAAGATTTTAGTCGTCTATGCCGATCACAATATACTAAGCATGAGGATAAAGTATATTTTTTTTGCCAATGTGTTATCGGCTATAAAATATGCCAAAAGTTTGTCATCCCCCTATCGTCATTATCTGAGTGTAAGTTTTGTGGTCTTGTTCTTTGAACATCATGTTTCCCAGTACAAATGTATCAGTCATCCGATAAAATCCAACACCGCTGATTCCACTCACGCTAGAACAACATCGAAAATACAAGTCGGCATATCGCTGTCACATCTGTGAAGAGTATTTCAAATCGCACGATAACATGATGTTACAGTAGTGCTATTAACTTCCAATGCAACCTCCATTTCAAAGATCCCCATTTTATTAAAGTCATCGCTCATAATTTACGAAGGTATATGGTCACTTTGTCATCGCGGCGTTAAAACCATCCACAAGTTAATAGCTTCTAAAATCGATCGGAAATAAAATCACATGCATCCCTCATATCTTTGAAAGTACATGTCGTTCTCGATCGGACTCTTTCTATTTATTGATTCGTTTCAGTTTATGTCAGCATGCAAACTCTTTAAAATCTGTCCAACCTTTATTCATCTCGACAAAACCGTTCCAAAAAATATACATCTACGCAAACAAAAAAGGAATTTATCCTGATCCATAGCGGATCACAATTTGAGCAAACTTCTCTTCTTCCCCAAAACGCCTTGCATTCCCCACTCTACCTAGAACACATCACCGACAACTAATATGACAGAGCATTAACGGTTTGTAACAGTGTTTCAATAGTTTTATTTTTCTTTTCAGAGATACTTGACAACGACATTATCAACTTGATATTCTTTGGTAATTTTCATCACCAGGTTTATCATTGGACACTACTTTAAACAAGTCTGACACAACTCTAGTTTTTCACTGACCCAGACATAATTATGTTTACAGAGAAGATGCTACTATGTAGAATCTCTGTCGCCACCAAAGACATGCCACTGCCATTAACAAATACATGCACAACTACGGTCCTAATAAACCTTCCACGTATACCCTTTATATCGGTGATAACGTTCTCTAGGGAAGGGTTATGTCGCAACCTCTTCCCACAGGTGGATTTCACTGGCTATTGGGTGAACAGTGTATGCACAAAAGTACCGACGGTTATGTCAACGAAGTTGGCTATTTCGTCGAAGTGGACTTGACCTATCCACACACTTGCATGATCTACACAGCGATTATCCCTTCTTGTCTCCAATGAGATGCTCTCTCCTAAACAAAGAACGCGAAAAAGACAAGTTTAGCCTTGGAGGCACTAAGGTAAAAATTAACTTACATCCAATCTCATGAACATGACCGTGTACATGACACGCTACCATTTACTAGATCAAGAGCTGAGACACGGACTGACTCTCGATAAAGTTCAAGTTTAATCAAGCTTCGTGGATGAAAAGTTTTATTAGCTTCAATACATTACAACGAAGCAAAGCTAACACGGACTTCGATAAAGATTTCTTCAAACCCATGAACAACAATGGCTTCAAAATGATTATTGAAACACTAGAAAACGTAGAAACATTGAAATCGTTAACGAAATGATAAGTTTGTACCATCGGATGTCTTCATGCACATTAAAATCTTTGACGAGGAGTTAGTTGCTATCGAGTCCAGAAAACCCAATTTAAAACTCAACAAACCCTTTTACACTGTAGCCGCTGTACTAGATCTTTTTAAATGCTCATGCTCAATTTCCATTATGGATTCATCAAGGACATGTACGGACATCGAGCTAGTCTGTTCATGACAGATACCGATTCACTCATTTATGAGATTGATAGAGGATGTTTACCAGGACATGTACGATCACTGAGAATACTTTGATCTCAGTGATTATCCAAAAGTTAGCCCATTTTACTGTGCAGATAATAAAAGGTTATAGTGATAATTTATTAAATTTTATTGTATGCACAACTTAATGATCTTGAGTTATTATAGGTACACATTGCCTGTGTTGCAATGGGGTTTGTCTGATAATGACCATTGAGGGAGAAACTGGCACTTGTGGTGTGGTGATATGATGTAATGTCAAATTATAAGGTTTGGTCATTGGGTAACAATTGGATGCATGTGTATCCTTCAAACTGAGAGGCAGACCTGGGAATTTTGCAAGAGACTGTGATTAGCCTCTTGTTGTTTCATGGGGCTTGTTGAAGAGGGGGGCATTGGTTGGCATTGGCAACATAATTCAAAGAACCAACAAAATTAGATAATCTTGCGTAGGGTCATATAGAGTATCATGTGAACAGCCAGTTATTTGGTTTTTCAAATGTACAGACAATGAGAGTAGATTTTCACTTTTCTGTCTTTTCAAAGGTACATACAATGGATATTGTGCCTTTGCTTCAAACGTTTCTTATGGATTTGTGCTTAATTTGTGCTGGGGCTTTTTGAAGAGGCAGACAGTGTATTTTGAGTCTCTGCATCAAACTTTCTTAAGTAATTGTTCTGGTGGTCTGGTGTTTTTCCATATTATGCAAACTGACTTTCTTTTCATCTTCCACCGTTAATAGTCAAGTTGATCCTCTTGCTCGCTAGCAACGTTCAATTAAAACGTAATATTACCGGAGAAATGGTCTCTGCCAAAATTAGACAAGAAACTTTTATTACAGGTGTTCAATTCAGCATGGGAGTAACTAAATCTCGTCAATTCCTTTATTCAGGGCATGTAGCGGCAATGTTGTTAATGATAATGAAACGGTTCTCAGAACAGATATTGGCTAGTTCCCATACATCATCAGACGCTGTATTTGTGTCCAGAAAGCAGATTTATCTTTGACTTTATTATATATTGTGTTTGGAAGATGAAATAGATTCATTGAATATTAAGATACTTTTACGTAAGTACATACGTAAACTGAACTCAAATCAAGCTTTCTGTTTTTAGTTTGACTTTGACTTTCCTACTGTGTTCCTGGTTGAAAAGGATAAAATTTGGTGATCGCACATGGGAGAAACTACCAGGTTTCCCGTCGTCTAGGCAAAATGGGCAGAATAGCGTCTGCTAGTGATCTTATCGGGAAGTATATTTCGGCCCATGCGCAACCGGAAGTGCCTTCAACACATACTATTATTTCAACAGTGACCCAAATGTCGACGATGGTGTTATATTTGCAAACTACTCTGGCTGCGTTATCTGAAAGTATTTCGCTGCTTGACTGATTCTAGGGATAGTGGCACGAGGGATGTACGAACCAAGCTGACACACTATTATTCTAGGGATAGTGGCACGAGGGATGTACGAACCAAGCTGACACACTATTTCTTAGGGCATGCATAATCATTGCCGCCGGAGGTTCCCGTCATGGACAACAATGCAATCCGGGGTGGGTGGGTGGAAGACATGTTCCATCCCTTCAGTGACGAGTGATGCAGAACCCTTGCCATTCCTGGAGACAGTGTATCAGAATCTTCGCCAACAAATTCAAGAATGTTTACACATTCCTCCAGCTCTTACCTTATGCAGAGGAAATTTCAGCACACTTTCCGAAACTTAGGATATTTACAACTGAGAGTAATAAAATTGTCCATTATTGGTAAAAAAAAAGAGGCTCTTTCTCCATGTTCCATGGAAGCTTACAGGGGCAGTTGAAAATGCTACATCAATTTTCTCAGTCACTTTAAAACTACACAGCACTATATATTTTCCCATGTACCACACTGAATTTTTTGTTTCACATCTTTTTTTTAAAAAAACACTGTGCAATCTGGGATCAGCCCAGAATTCATTCTATGCGGGAACCAGCCTAGCATAGATTTAGTTAAGATGGGATCAGCCCATAAT
>QKMX01109240.1:0-10325 GCA_003401595.1 Venustaconcha ellipsiformis | reverse complement strand
TTTTTCTATAAATATTACGTGACTTTCATTTATATATTTATTTTTTCCCAAATCAACTTTAGAATTGGTTTATTTGTTGATATCACGTTTCTATTTAAACTCTGAAGCCATTGACATGTGGGTCGCGAGATATATGTAGTCATGTGACGAGGAATGTAAATGACGAATTCCAGGTGGAATTTTATCAACGCTTAGTTTCGGCTAGACTGTCAGCTGATTAGAGATTTAATGAATGAAATCCTCGCAATATCTGAGAACATAAATCATATTCCTATCGATTTCATGCAGGTATAACACCATGACAGGTCTTTAAAATTTGCTTGGCCGGTTAGTATGTGGCCACCCTATACCGACACCAAATTCCAACTTTTCGATTGGGAATGGACTCTGACCCTACACACAAGCAGAATGACCAAATATCAAAAATGTGTTGGAAAGGGTCAGAGGAAACTCGGACTAAATTTTGGGTAGGGACTGATGTCACCAATTCATTAAAAGCTGCAATTATCTGCAGACAATTGTGCCTGCATACATCGGTGTACATTTTATACACTTACTGGTTTTGCTCGTGGCTGTGGGGCTACCGAAGGATGATGGGTTCTTTTGATAACATGTACATTATATTTCCGAAGCAAATCATGTTCGCTGACTTGTTGATCCACATGGAAAAACACAACCATCATTAATGTGGCCATTTTGAACCTTGCGCTACATGTAACTGTTACCAATTATCGGTATGTGGCTAAAGAGCATGCGAGTTTGCTTCATAATGAATTACATGCAACAAAATTTCATATTTTAATGAACAGGTACCATCAGACCAATATTTCGTCCATCAGTATCAACACATATTTGATTGGTTGATTTTTATTGCATCACAGATAACAGGTGTTTATATAGCAAAATACAAAACATTACACAAAATACAGGTTATTTTGATTTGCAAGAATACGGAAGCAAATATACTTATAAGCAAACACCCAAGTACAAACAAAATTGATGGACACTTCATTTTGTGGTGAGTAATATTGAATAGAATGTTTTCAAATTATTAAAATGCAAATCTAGCAGATACAATTATTGCTTGATGCTTACCGCAATAAAGCAGAGAAACACATTACATACCGTTTAATTATTGCTGGATGTGAACAATGGCTTAGTAGTACGAGGTTTCTAGCTCAGAGACCCGTTTCCCCTCTAAAATACTTCTACGCTGACATTTTCTTTACCAACGCTCCATTCCCATCATTATGACATTTACTTTAC
The DNA here is from genome assembly GCA_003401595.1 of Venustaconcha ellipsiformis. Classification (NCBI taxonomy): domain Eukaryota; kingdom Metazoa; phylum Mollusca; class Bivalvia; order Unionida; family Unionidae; genus Venustaconcha; species Venustaconcha ellipsiformis. The sequence continues at coordinate 9,059 of QKMX01109240.1, read as the reverse complement.
CAAGGTGACAATAAATATGTAGATTTTTTCACAGGTGACTAAATATATTCATGGGATGAAGGAGGTCTCAACCTAAGAGAGATAATTATATATCCCTTTAAAGTGCAAAGAATACAGAGCTATCTTTCTTAGATAATTTCTACCCCAATTATTAATGTTTCAACGGTAGCTATTAAAAATAATTATCATCATATTTATACAAATAAAATTGTATTCTTCCGCTTACTTTTCGATGTCATTTAAATAGCTCTTTCATTGCTATCTTGATGAGAATATACTTCCCACCTTTTGGCAAAACCGTTTGACTGATGTAAGTTGATATTTAGTTTTATATAATTTTGTTGACTAATCGGATCGTAAAGGTTACCATATTTCAACATACGTTCATCTCGTAACTTTTCAAGATAATCTAAATATTTTCTGTCATCTGATTTGATAAGCGAAAGTTTCATTATATCAAAGTTACTGAAGTAAATTTCATCATTAAATTCAAATGATAATTACTGGCCGTTAATCATTATTTTTTTAAAATTTTGCTTCTAACTCAATCGCCTAACGTTAAAGTTTCGAACATTAATTTTAATGTCAGACAAAATTAAATTAAATATAACTTAGAGTATACCACTGGCATAGTGTCCAATAGCAAACGTAATGATTCCATCCTATCAATATATTTTATCATCGGAATTTCTTAGTCCACGTCTAATAATTGTATTTGTTTCAAGTTTCTCACGATTTGTTCTGATAGCATTGGTTTTAATCAACTATTCAATCAAGCTGTTTAGTACTGCTTTATAATTATCAAATTTCATACATTTTGTCACATACCCAGGAGAAATACCGTTTGCTTTATTATCAGTTTAACGTCATCTAAAATTACATCATACATTTTACTTCAAAGTCCAACAAATTCCTTAAATGGCACAAATATAAACGCATCTTTCATTTTGCCAATAACTTTTTATTTGCATCATCGTGAAATTTACTACTTCCTGGATAATCCGATAAATCAAATAAGTTACGGTGTTTATAACTATCTTGATGGGCATCCTCATATTTTATATTATAAACTAACGAATTTGTATAATTAAATAGCAACACTGAATCTGGCCACTGCTGTTTGGAAACATTATACTGAAAATCGTACATCAGCCGCTTTGATATATAAAGTACAGCTGCTCCAACATAAATCAGTTTATTTAATTTTAAATTTGTCTTTCGTCGCTGTATTGCTACAAGATTTTCATTAAATATATTTATGCTGACAAGACCGTCATCGTTAACTAATTTATTTCTGCAACTTATATCATTTACCATCTGAATATTGACTGGTTTTCTGATATTTTTCGCAATCTTACCGAAGACCGAATTGTTCATTAACTTGAAAAAGCTTTTCTCAAATTCGTTTTCAGCAAAAGCACAACGCTTAGTATTTAAATCAATATAATCAATTTAGTATTTATAATCGGTTTAGTATTTAAATCAATATAATCTGCCATCTACCGTGATTGATTAAATCTTAAAACTCGATGAAATTTTCTCAGATTTAATCCAGCATCCACTGCTTGTTTCAAATTCTTTTAATGCATCACGCAATTTCTTTATTTAACAAACTTGCTTTTTTGCAATCGAATATTTTGCTGTTGTCATTTACCGTTGTTCAGGTAACACTAAACTATAATCGATTATGATAGACTATGAACAAACCCTATAATCGGTAGGTAGATCATGTAACGAAACAGGATAATCAAGATCAACTTCAACAAAATAACCGCTATCTTTTGGAAAAGTTTTATGTTTCGCTAAGAATTTGATCTGGGGTTATCCAATGAAATCCACTGCAAGACATCTGCTCTGCCATTGCCCATTCATACAAATTATTAGCATTGAAATAAATAATATAATTGTATGATAATTTTTATCATAATTTTTTAGATATTTTTTATTAACTATTGCATATTTTTTGGTTATGACACAAATTCTGCCTGTAATACCTTTAAAATTAAACAAATCAATACCTGTCAAGAGATTCAATTCCATCCTGCTTGTTTTAGCAGGGCATCTCACGTTAGTCCTGGTGCAGTATAATACTAACAGTGGTCTAGTCCATAAAATTCATGACTAAAACTCGACGTAAACATCAGCTAACAATAAAACATCTGTTTTAAAATATAAACCATGATAATCGCCAAATGTTTTGCAACTAAATTTATTACAGATATCTTGTGCATATTTGTACTCGTCATAGCAATATTTTGTTTTTTTTTTAGCTGGAGTAAAATTTGTCTTTGCCGGGCAGAGAAGTTTCATCACATCTGTTTCAGTCGTCGAGATGGTTATACGGAAACACGCCTTTTCTTGTCAATAGGTTAAATTCATCTCCAAAACAACCTCGTAGGTTAGAAAACCAGCTTTTACAGCATTTTCTAGAAGATCGTCTATTGATGCTAATGTAAATTGAAAGCTATCAATGAAACGTAATTTGTCAAGCCTGACTGACATACTTTAGAAAATTGTTTGGAATACATTTTATTGAAATATTTATTTTATTGTATTATTTAATTTAAGGGTAGATTTAATTTCGTCATAGCCAAATGCCTCTATAATTATATGACTATCGTAACCACGAAAGGTATGTAAAACTAGAGGAATAAAAAATATGGCCCATAATTTTTTTTTTAAATTGCAATTATTAAGAGCTGCTCCGCTATGCTGACCGGTCAGATAACAGGTATCCCGCACTTTATCATCGCCTAACAACTTTATGGCAAAATTTCAAATATTCTGGCCATCGATCATATTAATAAAATTAAAACCGACAATAGGATTGAAATTTAGATTTAGTTACACCAAAAGAAAATAGTAGTGGTGGATCATGTTGTGCTAATAGTTGTAAAAATCCCAAAAGGCTAATCATCTCGATCATTCTTAAAACTGGAGAAGAAATAAAGTCTAAATCAATTCATAATGCTGCAAAATATCTTAAAATTCATCCTCAATCAGTGAAACATGTTGCAGATAGTGTAACGAAATCAGCAATTTCAGCATCGACATATGACAGGTTTATTTTCAAATAAAATGAGTTATGATATTTCTTAATTTTATATTAGAAATGCAACTGTGGGAGAACATTAAAATATTTTTATCAACTTTTACTGTTATCAATGTGCTATCATGAAGTTTTTTTTCTGCTGCTGTTAAGAGAAATTTATCAGGATCACCTTGCATTACAATAACCTTAACATAATGAGCACTATATCCTGACAAACACTTTCGATCTGCTTCAGCTAATTCTTTGTAATTTAATATCTTAACTTTGAGATAATATTTTACATCTAGAGATTTTATTTCTGTTGCCATTTTATTATTATAAATTAGATAAAAATATATTATATTGTGGACTTAATATACATATTCTGACAATAAAATTGCTAATGAAAAAATCATCGACGACAACCTCATCCCTAACGTAATCATGGACAAGTGAACTGGTTATAGTGAAAGTGATATTTCATTTAACAACAACGAAGAAGATAAAGTTAGTTGAAGTTATTGAAAAAAAGAATTACAGCAGACTGACAACTGGACGATATAATGTTAAGTATCATATCGCTAAAAATAATACAATTTCATTTTACTGTTGCCGAACAAAAATATTCTGGCAACGTATTAAACATTTTCTTAACATAAAAATAACTGGCCAAGAAAGAAATATAAAATATGATTTTATTTTTGTTAAAAAATTCAATTTGATGCCAGAAGATAATGCAAGAAAATAACATTTAATTTCCTTGTGTAGACCTGTCATATATAAATCTGTAGTTATGAAGTACGATCAAATTTATAATAACATTCTTTTATAGACTTAGTTGGTACCCAGCTGTTAAATTTATCGCTATATCCGCGCCATTTAACTAAACTTTTGTTGTCGCTTTTCCTAATAACTTTTTCTATAACGAATATATCTTGTTCTGTTTTCTGACGTTCTTGTTCATAAAAATTAGGTTCACCTAATACGTCTTTTAGCGCATAGATATCTAGTATTATTAAAAATAGTTTATCAAAAAAAATACTTCACTCCAGTTTTGAGTAAATCCTTTCTCAGATTTTTTTTCGTCAAAAAATTCTAACGTTGTCACCAACTTCATCGTTTGGTGACATTTTTATTGATCTGTGTTTCGTGTTATTATATTCATCAACAATTTTCTGTAAATTGTCAATATATTTGTTTTTAATTTTTAGCTGTCAAATATTTGTGGATTTTTTCGCTCAGCATATTTTTGTTTCAGAAACTGCTCAATTTTTGTTTATAGATTATTCCTCATGATCTGTACAGATTCTGTTTGGTTTGATTTATGTACTTGTTATGATTTGCTTTAAGGCATCAGTTATTGACGTTCCTGTTTTATCTGAAACCGGTAGACTAAATGCATATTTGCTAAAAACATCTACAACATTAAATATATATTTCTTTGGAGCACCGTCAACGCCAACTTTAAACTGAGCAAGATTTGACACATCAACTTTATCCTCACCTAGATATCGGCAACCGCATTTGCAACAACTTTACGTCGCGGAAACGTTTTCACGTTTGTGTAGCTCTGATGTCAGCGATTCCATCGCTAACTATTCTTTTTCTACGTAGCCCAATTTATATTTTGTTCCAATAAATCATTGCACCAGCTTTCGGTCAACTCGCTCTCGCATATTTACAGGTTTCGTCTTATTACAAAGTTCGTCTAGCATCACTTTATCCCAGCCGTGCTAATTTTATTGTTATTACGAGAGTAGATTTCATGGCGCATTGATATTGCGTTAACTTGACTTCAAGGCTCATATCCTGGAAATGGATTATCGTTTTTGTCTAGTTTTTATCTATCGGATTGTATGATCCAGTATATTAATGGCCCTATGATGTCCAGCCCATTTTTGATTTCTTAAATTTGCCAGTTAATTTGTATGTATATACCTGTTTCAATCATTTCTCTGTTGTTGCTTTGTTCACAGTATGTAACAATTTTATTTTGCTCCAGACAGAGGTCTATATCACAATCGCACTCTCTTGACATTATATATTTTATAACTTACAATTCTTTTCAGATTTTTAATGATATTTTTCAGAATTATAATAACATTTTTTCAGATCTATAACAAATTCTTACAAATATTTTTTTTTCAGATTTATAAATGTTTTTCATATTTACAAATATTTTTAAATCAGTCGTCTACTAAAATAACCTCCGTGACAACGTCAGAGCATCCAGCTCCGGATAATTTATTTAAAAATATACTTTTTCTTTTTCCACAGATTGCACAAATACTTTATTGTAGTCCCTGCAAAATAAAAATACTCTGCTTAACGGTAGCATCATTTTAATTTGACGTGATTCTAGTGTAAGGGCGTTTCTTTTGGTATAATCAGAACTGTAACGTACATTTCTTACGCTAATTCCGTTATTAATCAAATCTAACATAATAAAGCCTTCTGCAGCTGCACCTGTTTGTGTTATACCAAAACTATTACAAGCTGTATTAAGTGAAACTCTTGTAGCGTCTGTGTTAGCAGCTGCAGATGTTGAGGCAAAAACAAAATTGACAGCATTAGCGACAAGAAAATTTCTTACTATTGTTGAATCAACTGCATGTGCTAATGCTCCTTTTCAAATAAATTTTCCAGATACAGTTCCAGCTCCAGGAGATTTACACCACATCATAATAGTTACAGTTGATCTTGACTAATCATCGGAAAACGAAATAATATTTGAGATTGTGCTCGCAACTTGTAGGTGAATTGAACTAGTTTTCACAATTTCATTATCTAGACGATATCTAGCACTATTGAATAAGCTTCAGCCATTATTTATAAGTGCTGTTTATGCTCCATCTCCAATTGCGGCAGGTGGATTAGCCACTGCCATGATCTGGCCACGAACTTCCAACATTGCTTTCTGAGGGAGTATTAAATTTTCTAACACCAGCCTTATTTGATTTATTAGAATTTTCCGTAAGATATTCAACATATTCAAATTATGTTTCTGTGTCATTTGTGTCATACGTTTCGGATTAATCGAGATAATTTTAACAGACATTTTTTATTTATCATGTTGGAAAAAATTTGGCGACGTTGCCTTAGATATTAATTTTGTAGAATTTGTCCTCCTCTCGGTGGTAAAACTGTTTTTGTTGTTGTTATTATTGCACGTTTAGTTTCCGCTGATATGACTTGATTGTTGGCACGCCAATTTGCGGTGCACCTTTTTTTTATTTGCTATGTTTTGTCTCAACGCAGTTCCAGCGGCAGATGCAAAGGATTTTGATACGTCAAGTGCAAATTGTGCAACTACATTCGCTATTTCCTGAGCATTTTCAATAAGTTTAGAAAATATATTTCCTAAAAATCCTCCAATAATTTTTCTCCTATAAACTTTTTTCCTCTGTTTGATGTTATATTGAGTATGTTGTACAATTTTAGACAACACGTAGATGCAAATAATAACAACTTCATTTTTCATATCTTTTCTTCCAGATTGATCTGTCAATTGCATACTTATTTATGTTATCTAGTTTTCAACGTTTAGAGGATAATAAATAACTTGCCGTGGATTAATTTGCGTGAGAGAACCTGTTGGAACGTCTGATGAAAAACTGTATAGAGTTTGTCCTTTACTTCCTCGGGACGAGTAAGATCCAGTAGCATTGGTTGGAGGAATTTATTAATATTGTGTTTACGTCGGTTATATTTACTGGCAGATCAACGTGATACGTTATGTGATACGTTATAGTTTGTTCTGTAATTGATGCATATTGTATATGAGAAAATTCTTTCAATGACGCATTACTTGCTGCTGATGAAAAATCGATTAACATAGTATTTTTCAATTTTATCCTTGCTCGTAAAGTATTATATTTCGGTGTCAACTCAAAATTGTCAGCGACACCATTTACTTTTCCTATTAGCTCTTTTATTGTTTTATTTAGATCAGTGATATTATAAGCTCCTTGTGGAATTTTAAATCTTGCCAATAACGGTGGAGGTGCTTGCAGATGAAATGTAAATTCAGCATTGACGTCAGCTTTCAAATTAGATATTGAATGCCATGCCGTACAGGAAATTAGTCCAGTCTCATACTGTTTTTCAGTATCAAGCTGTATTGGTGTAATATAATTTACTGAAACATTTACGTGTGCAGCCGTACTAGAGTCAAGTAATACTGTTGTTTACGTTGCTATTTACTATATATTTTATATTACGCATAGCTTTGATATAAAGAACGGCAATACTCGAATCATTGTATTGTCTAATAATGTCGTTGTAGTTTTCTTTTTTCTGGTACTACATCGTCGAGATGTGTTTTTACTTTTATGTTTTAATATTTCCAACTTGCTAATATTTTCTTCGGCGTGTTCTCGGTTTTACTATAATCGCGTATTCTTAGACCTTTGAAATCATATTTTTGTTAAACAAATCATATTTAGAATCTTTAATTTTGTTATTTATATTTCCTAGAGCATCTTCGAATATTTGCGCTTCTTGAACAACTAATCCATGCTCTTTTCTGAAAGCTTCTCTTTTAGCATCTTCTTTGCGCTCCTCCTCATACCATAGTTTTACTTTCTGATTCTTCAATTGTTTTTCCTATATCTCCCAACTTTCTACCAATTCGACAAACCAGTATTACTTCTGCTAAGCTTCGTTCAAATTCAAGTGGACTATTCAACAGTCATCTTAGTGAAGCTTGTTTATCAGCAGGATCATCTATGTTTTATATGGTCTCTGGCTACCTTTAATCTTTCTTCATCAATCTTCTAATAATTTTTTGCAGCAACAGCTTGTTGTTCTTCTTTAACTAATCCGACTAAACATTTTTCCTGCAATTTTTTAAAGTTTTTATGCAGATATTGTTCACACTTCATGTTGTTTTCCAAGTAGAGCTTCATAAATGGTTTAAGAGCTGTAGCTGTTGCTACTGCGTCAACTATTTGTCCACCTCAGGCTTGCTGTACCTTTTCCTTAAACTCTGCCTTAAACTGAGCAAGTTTTTTTAAATCTTCTATATGTTTTCTATACTTTGCTTGTTGATCCATATTATATCAAAGATGTTTGATAAAACTTACCTTACGGATAATACAGCAGTGAAACATTTTTTTCAGATCGCGTGTAAGTTTATCAAATAAAAAGAAATTAAATTTATCTTTGTTTACGCCATCGCACTGTTCGTTTGCAATATTCCTAACGTCAACGTTGTCCAGTCCTGGAAATAACATTAAAAAACTGTAATTAGCCGAACAATTATGTCAACATTTTAAAATCTTTGGGCGAAACAAACAGAATTATATTTGTATTGAACGACAGTGAATAAAATTATATTTTTTTATTCATTTCTTTATTGTTTAGCGGATTTTCATCAAAAACAACTATCTCATGCTCGTCAAGTTGATTAACTGGAATACAATCTTCTGGTTGTTTGATATTAAAAAAATCTCCACCAGCATCAAGATCATCACACAGTTTTTATCATATTCGCTGAATAGCTCGTGCTTATCTTTGTGTGTGTTAATGGTATAAATATCAACTCTATCATAAAATTAAAGTTATTGCAGAACAATAAATTCATCAGCAAGTTTGTTTTCAATGATCCAGTTCTTCCAGCAAAACAATATAGACCATCTGGAAGTTAGTTGTTGTGCTTATGTTGCACAAGCCGCTCTGTATCAATATTTAATATTGACATATTATAAATTAATCTGACATAAAATGATGATTAATCAGGCTAACTAAAAATGGCGATACAATGACATGAAACTTATTTCAAATCAACGAATAATTGGCTTAGAAACGGCGTATCCACCTATAAATGTCGACAAGGCACAAGCTGTTAGCTATGCACAAGTTAAATTCGTTGATGCTAATAAACTATCATTGATAGGGGGAAATTAAAGCGGTAACGTAGATATGTCAGGAACAAATTATAAATTTGGAGACGGAATATCCAACAGCAACTTAAATCAAACCCAAGTGGTAATGTATTTGCAGTTAAAGTATGTGAATAATAACAAAC
>QKMX01109214.1:0-13527 GCA_003401595.1 Venustaconcha ellipsiformis | reverse complement strand
CTCTCTCTCTCTCTCTCTCTCTCTCTCTCTCTCCAGTTGTTTTCTGGCAATTTTATGCCTGGATTTTGGTGGTGGCTACAGTAGGTATTTATTTTTTTATATTTCATCTTGGATGAGAGCTATCTAACCATCACACTTGCATTTAGAAACAAAAGGTTCACTAAACTAGTCATTCAATAGGTGTGGATGGGTATTATTTTATTGTTCTAGGTTCTCTCTTCAAATCATGTTACCATATCTTACATCTCGTTGCGTCGCCACTTTGGTATAGTGCTTTTTCTGATATTCAGTGAATCTGTCCACGTCACCTGGATTTATGTGTAGATCTCGTCTCCACCTTTCTTTCTTCCTCAAATGGTTGAAGAAGCAATGCGTTGTAAACGCCAAAACGTTGGACGTGGTCAGGGTTCATTGCCATTTTTATTTTTGACGTATACAAAAGTAGTTCTTAGAACGTGGGCACGAATTACCATATGAGGAAGCGGTGACAATATTCACTTAACTCTTTTTCGATATAGCTGGTTAATGACCCATAGCAAGAATCTTCAATTAATGGGACTTTTATGAAGTATATAACTCACGATATAAGGATCTTTCTTCAGCTAAAAGATAAAACGACAAACATATGTTTAAAAACCCAGAAAGTTACTTTACTTAGTATAAAAAGCATATTCCAGCTTCAAACATATTACTGTACCTAATTATAGTGGCCACTAAAATAGCTTGCTCTATTGTTGTTGTTGTTCTTGTCACTCTTATTGTTCTTGTTCGTCATTCATCGGTATTTTGGCGAGGTAGGGGTTATACATAATACATTTTTTCCTGTTAAGTAATGAATATAACAAAAATGATTATCCAAGATTATGGAAAGCTGATTCATCTGTAGCAATTATTAGAATATAACTTCATGTTTAGTGAGTCCACATTTATTTATTTAAATAAAAATACAAAGATTGATGCACTTTTCAAAAGTTTTTAATAGTGATTTATAAGTTCAACAATTTCTTTTTACATATTATATCAAGTAATTTATATGTCCTTCTTGCTCTTGCTTGGACGAATTTCTTTTCTATATATTTGGTCTCTTCTCTCGTTTGACTTGAGTAAATCAGATCTAGCTATGCGTAAAGCAGTATCTCTGTTTCTTTGGGTAATGCTAAACTAAATAAAATAAATATATATTTGGAAATCTTTTAAAATACCTACTTTGAAACACTGTTTCATTTAAACGTTATTTAAGTGAGAAAGATGCTTGGCATTTATTTCTATTAAATTGCATACAATATTCAGTTAAAAGCAGGCCTGCATGGGCTTATAATTACAACTAAAAGATAAATTTGCGTATGATATTCAGTGAAAATTAAGTATTGGATAGTCTTTATATAATAAATTAAAATTTTGACAGCTAAACGTATAGTTAGGGAAGAACCGGAACTATTACACGGATATAAGAATCAGGAAACCATAACGTGATTAAAATTACGTTTTTCTCTACATAATGGCAGCAATAGGCCACACACTATTTTGATACTTAAGAGTGTCGTGTGACATAATGTCACATCTTCTGTCGCTGCTAATGGGTTGTCTTAAATTTAAAACAGAACATATACATATACATCAATGCAGACATGTCCTTAATTTTACTTATTTAATTCTACGTGAAATAGTATATTTTTGCATTCTGAAATAAAGTCAAACATCTTCATTGTTTTGCTGCTTTAATATATATTACTCTAGAACAAAACTGTAAAGAAAACCACATACCTTGTTTATCTCCAATCTTGGCAATTTTCATCAGAACCTTTGATGCAGCAATCTTGTTTTTGCCATTTGCCTCCATCTGCAACCTAGAAGAGAGCTCTGTGAAAAGTTTGACATACCTAAACCTTAAATAAATAAATACATAAATAAGTAAATAAATAAGTTGCTGTTCACCATTTCCTTTGAAACGTTGAGAAATTGGAATACGTAGAATAAGTCTGGTCTCAAAGTAGAATGAAACCACGTATCTTTGCATCAAAGTTTCGTCTAAGATTTGTGTTGTCCTGAAATTAGGACAAATAATATATATTGTATAGTTTCTAGTACTTTATATATATTTACAGTGAATAACAGTCGATACAATGTGTGTGCTTGATGTCAGGTTTAGATCCAATAGATGGTATGCAAGCTCATAGATGGGGAATATTGCTGGTACAATGTATTTCAGGTAGGGATTGAATCAAATATAAAAATCTAAAACAAAAAAAATAAAAAAATATAAAAACAGGCAGAAGAATACAAGTCCTATTACTAAATAGTTCTAATAGAATCCAGGTTCTAATCTCGATGACGTTACAATATGGAAGGCGATGATGTCAGATGTGGTCGTTGTACAAATGTCAAGAGTTCCACGTTGAACCACANCTTGTAATGTTTCAATTTAGAATAAATTTCCATCGAATGTTTTTGTCACTTGTATAGTTCTCCAAGGAATAAATTGTTATATTATAAAAAATAGATGAACTTCTAAACAAGTCATCATCTCGAGCTCCAAAGATTTAAAAATACAACTCTTTACGGCAATCCTAATAGAAATATATCATTTAGGATATATTGTACGACTGAAAATTTCACTTGGATCTGAGTATTTTTAAACTGAACTAAGACGTTCTTTCAAGTGCGCACGATGAAACGCGTGACTATTTCATCATCAAATTGCGCAGTAAACAATGTAATTTCACGTGGGCCAGGAAAATGACCTTGGTAATAACCAATCGTTTTTGCGTGGTGTTTATGCAATTGAAAAACCAAGGCAGGATAAAATCGTGCTTATGCGAGTCATCCTAAGTTTCATACAAACATAATATCTCTTTCAAAATATTAGATCCCGTGAAAATAATCATTAGAAAAAAATGTCATGATATAAAAAATTAAAAATAATTAAAATTAACACAATTAAATTACATATTCGCAACACTTTCCCCAGTTTCTATTTTACTATATGTAAACTATACATGAGATAAAGAAATGCTGAACCAAGTACACGTTTAAACATGTTGTTATTGGTATTCGTCTAATGCAAAGACCACTTTCTGCCATCAGATTTGCTATATTCTTTCCTTTTCATTAGCCAATGACAACGTCATCGCTGCTAGTTTTTGATTTGCGGCTTGATTTTACTAACACTTGCAGGCATCTCCACGATGCTGGCCAGTTTCAGTGGTGGTTGAGGTTCAACCGCTGGTGACCTGCGTATTAATTGTGCTAGTCTATCTTTGATTACAGAGAATGCATTACTAGTAACGTCACCAACAGTACTAATACCTTTTTCACAAATAACGTCAATAGCTTTCGTGCTTTAATTGTTTTGCAATCGGAATTGCTTTTGGAGCGATTCTTGAGAAAAAACCTTAACAACATCGCCGAGTCCATCTCCGTAAAAGTTCTTGTATATAGGTAATTATGAATTATGATCATCCATTATAATAATTATATCTAACTGTTTAATCAATGACTTAATCGGGCGACCTTTTAGTTGCTATGATAATCATCGGTAATTTCATTGACGAGAGGCCGATACACGTCAACGTCCATGATGCCACCGGTAAATAATGGTTAGCAAATGGACGAGATTTGGTTGTTAGTTTCAGGAGAATTATTACCAGCTCGTTTTTCACCAGCAAGAACTTCTAATAGGTGTACGTCAGCCACAAAACTCGGGGCAAGCAACAAGACTACATACAGTTGTTGTGTTAATACCACTTCCAGTTGCGCCTTTATCGGTACCTGATAAATCTGAGGATTCTCCTGGGGATTACAATGCTTCATCCAGTGATAAAGTAGATAATTCTTTTTGTGGTTGTTGCTGTCTTGATGTTAGTCATTGTTGTGTTAGTTGTTCTAGTTCTTTTTGTCCTTGTTGTGTTGTCGTTCTTGTTGAATTATTTCATGTTTTTGTTCTAATGGTAATTGCATAAACGAAATATATTCATATATTGCATGAATATATTCAATATATTCTGGATCGCCGACTCGAACTCGACCAGTGCCATGGTATATGCGAAATATTCATTTGTAACAATTTTCGCAACTTATAGGATCATCGACCTGTTCCGACTTTAATAAGTATCCTCGATCATCATAACCAACCACATCAATCTTAGCTAATTGTTTAACATTTTCAAATTGTCTAATATAATTAACAACATCTTTGGTAAATTTATCAGCCACATTAACTCTTGACTCCTACTTGTTCTAGTTCTTGTTGAGTAACATCTTTCGCTTGGTCTTCTTCAGGTATTTCCGGGGTTGGCATTGCAGTAGCTATATTCTCCGGAAGTTCTCGTAGTAGTTTTATTTGTATTTTTAGTTCGTTCTGCTATTTGTTAATTTGTTCTGCAGAAGCATTACCTTTAGTGGTTTCTGTGATAGGTTTAAGTATTTGTTCTGCTGATTCCGTGAATTTTTTGTTGTTTGAGGCGATCAGGGACAATTAGATATTTCTTGATTGCTTCTAGTCGCTCTCGATCTAATATTGCTGAGTGAGCTTCACCGATCATTATTTATATAACGCAATGGTTTAATTACAGCAGCAGGAAGGGTGCAACCAAAAGTGACAAATGACTTAAACGAATACACGTAGCGATAAAATGCTAATTGACTTTGTCGTAATAACAACCCAATAACCCAACAGGGTTACCTACGTGACAAAATTAGAGGTGCCTGTTTAACGTTATTGACCTTTAGATTTTATTTTCTCGTACGAGGCCTAATTTTTCATAAATAAGGTCTCAGGCAAATGGTTTGTTCACCATCCCTGTTGCTGAAAATTTCTATCATATGTCACAAATTCACACTAGCAAAAATGTTCATGATTTTCCTTCTCGACACAAGAATGATTTAATTGCGTTTTATAAACATGGGTGCTGGGAAAGAGTTCCTAGTTTAGCAAATACAAAAGCGTTGATACTGTTCCAATTTTGAGCACGTCTGATAATGTAAATAACTGCTCTCTGCAGCTCCTATGTAAATATTGTTTTCACTCAGCGTGCGATAAACAGCATTTTAGCATTGGACACCTCCTACACCCCCAAAAGCAAAAAAAAAAATTAAGTGAATAAATAAAGCAATGATACAAACATCACCCACAATAATTAATGAATGATTTTTTTTTCTGACTGTAAGCCAAATAGTCATAAATGCAATATAATTATAAAAATGTAAGCCAAACCGTCTCCTTAATATCTTGATTTATTCTGCCATGTATTTTGTCTTCTTTTATTCCATATGTTAACATTGCTAGGGTTTCAGAGAGGAACGTAAGTGGATAACAGTTTTGTTTAAAGGAGGATAGTAGGGATGCTATATAAGGAATAAGGATTTTATTTTATGTATAGAGGGGATGATGAGTTTATTTTTTATAGTAGAGGATAAAGATTTATTTTACTTTTAGAGGAAATAAGGAATTTATTGTATTTATCGAAGAAGAAAAGGGTTTTATTTTATTTATAGGAGGTTGAAAAGGATTTTATTTTATTTATAGGAGGTAAGAATGATTTTATTAGTCCCATAAAGTGTGGGATATGGCCCAAAGTCGCCTTACGAATAAATGTAGGATGAAAGGCGCTTCATTCCCCCCAGCTTCATTGGGAGGTCACCTCTCTCCCCAGGAATAGTTTGGGTCGTTCTGCCTTTGAACAAGAATAATGCTTCTGTAATTCGGAAGTATCACAAGATCCAATGATTTGATGTCGTCAGCGCTGATTAGTTATAAATAAATTTTCCTTCCCATGGGAAGAAAAGCATAAAAAGACCCAAAGTTGTGAAGGAGTCGAAACACGATCTCAAAATCAGTATACCGGTGGAAATAATTAGCTAAATGTGTTTTCCTGAGAAATCCGGGCGTTGTTTTAGTTCTAAAAATTCTGATTTTTAAGCATAACTAGACTTGGCTTTGGTGAATTGGCAACGGGCTCAGGTAGCCTGTCACTGGGCTTTGAACATAGGTCACCAGTAAATGGGTCCAAATATTTGTCTCGGAAAGGAATCGAGTTGATACCCCTCTATGCTACTGGTCGATACCAATGTGGTTAGTATGATGTACTCGACACGCTATGGATACGAATTAGATCAGCATCACTTTCCTTTCCTATATGGGTTTTTAATCCCTACGGGATGTCAGGCGAATCCTGACAAGAGTAGTGAGTATTCCTTGCCCCTTATGGAGTCATACTATTTTTAAGGTAGGGGAGATGTTACAGACCGCGGGCCGGTTTCATCATCGCTGGAGGGGACCAATAAAATGACAAGGACTTGTACTCCCTCCCCCAGACGGTGTAGTATGGATGGGAAACGTTATCGCTTGCAGAGAAATTTTACTAGCAGGGTACGTCCTATCACCCTCTCCCCACTAGACGTTTAGTGGATGATAACAACATGTTTCCCACTTCGCCTTTTTCCGCAGAGGGACTCTATGTGAACATTCATGTTCCCCCTGAAGTGCGAATTCATGAAAAAGACGTTATCTCCATTCTATTAGACTTGAATGTGTTTTCTGATGAACCATGGTCTGTTCTGAAATTTATTGGAGGGGGAAGACTTACGAATAATGGGGTTTATCACATGTACCTCCCGAATATGTGGCAGAATCCTTCAAGCTCTAAGGAGAAAAATATATTGTGCAACTTGTGAGACTCACAGGGGCAGCTACGCTCTCATACAATTTTTTGTTATTACGTTCCACAATGGTCAAATTTTATATTGGACAAGAGGTCGTTTGGCGGCAGGTAAGAGGTCTGTACCTCCCTCCTCATATATGATGTGACACGTGGTTTCTGCATCGGGCTACAAAGTTTGCTCGTCAAGCTTGTCCCCTAAAGCCTATCCTTTTGGCGTTAAGATATCACAAGTGGGTGTTTTATTTGCGACCAGAGCTGGGCTCGTTAATAAAACCTTAAAGAAATTTGAACATAAGACCCGTATATTTGTCACAATCGTCTCGTATGGAGATCTAGCGGACATCATTGTCATTTGGATGCACGCATTTAAGAACTGGTTGCCAATAGATTTATTGTTTGGAAAATGACATTATACAAATACTGATGAAGTTCGATTATGGAATGCAGGAGTATTAAGCAACATAAGGTGCTTAAGGTTTGAACTATTCAGGATTCTTGTCCAACTGCAAAGTTTTAAGCAGTCCAACCATGTATGAATATTGAGACCTCTACGTTAGATGGTTAAATAGTCGATACATGAGGATACAGTCTTATTGTACAATAATGGAATATAGAGATGGTATGTTAAAATTACATGCTGCAAATATCATATTAACTGTTTTATTTACAAAGGGGAAACCATAATCGAAATTTCATTTTTAAAAGGTAATAATGTATTGATTTTATTCAGTAAATATATCTTTCTTACGGTAAAAACATGATTCATTTCTTTCCTCTAAAAACTGTATATACGATATATAATATATTATGAAATACAGTGTGCTAGTGCAATAACACTTGAAACAGGTTTTGCCATTTAAGAGACATATCCGGGACGGAGAGTTTTAACTATTAATATAGCAGCCCAACTGCGATTAAATATATCGCCTTATTTAAGTGATGTGATGTCATAGAGGGGTTTGTCGTGTATATATTCATATTAAAAAAACCTTAGCAATTGATGATAGTTACCGTATTTATTTAAGTTGTATATCAAACTATTTTCTATAAACGTTTAAGTGGATTAGAATTTTCGGAGAGCGGTTGTATTGATGGATCTCAAAGTGAGTTGATGCTGAATAGAGTTAGAAGGTAATGCGATATTAAATTATTTCTTATTTCTTTCTTTGATTGAAAAATATTATCTATCAGTATATCAAATCAAATGACACGCGAATAATATTCCAAATACAGGTTAGAAATAAAATAAAATTATTACCATTTCGTCATCATTGACTTATTAATTGGGTAATGTGTCTTCAAGCTATGTAAGTGAAAGTTCGTAGAAAGGAAAAAGAAATTGACTTCTCAAATCTCGTCGTTGTAGTGATCATTAATTAACATACATTGTAACAACATCATATAGTACAAAACATATACCTACAATCCATAATGTCCAATATAATCTTGCTATCCCAAATTTACAGCCAAACTTGTGTGTATGTATATAGAACTCAAAATAGTTGCTTTCATACTGTGACATAAAGAATTACTTGTCTTGTAACCAGTGGCGTCACTATGGAGGAGCGGTGCTGACTGCACCGGGTGATACCATCAGTGAGGGTGACACCAAAATGACTCTGTAAAATGTTTCATTTTGAGTGCAGGTAGGAGGTCCATGGGGGGTGTCACCATGAGTTCCCGTACATGACTACCTATAAAATGTTTGAATTTTTGTACAAGAAGGGGTCCATGGGGGTGACACTTAAGTTACTGCACTGGTTGACACCAATCTTAGTGACGCCACTGCTTCCAATAATTAAATTTCACACGAGTGAAAATAAAAGAAAAACATGCGGTGAAGCAGTAAGACCAGTGATAGTGGAATCTGGAGCCTCCCCTATGCGCATACATCTAAAATATCAGTAAAAGGGTTTCTCTGCATTTTGGGTAGTCTATTCGATCTACATCAGCGCTATATTACACTTCTTAGCACTTTATATCTATTCCTTTGCAAGGTTATCACTATTTGTCCATTGTTTTGTTTGCAGGTTAAAAATTGTTTATCTTTAATTGTACTTATTTTATATCCCATTTTCGAGTCTATTTATCCATTTGTGAAAGCTTACCTCTACGCTTGTTTTATCAGTATCGAGGTCAAAAGGATAGAAAAGCAGTAGTCTCCAGTCTTAAAATGCTCGCAGTGGTATTATAATAGGCTAGCAAGTGACGAGAGTTTTATGCGAAAAACAAATAACAAAAGGCCAATACTATACAACTGACGAAGATACAGACTGCTTGACAGTGTGGTATAAGTACTACAAAGTCTAGTCGATATTGTAACGTTTCCTCAAATTATAAGTTGGTACAGGAAACATGTACAAAATACTAGAGACCAGCCTAACATTGTTGCTATTTTATTTGTTGTTATGCAACATGGCTGATGCATTTAAGCTCCTGATAATGATGTGTTCCAATTAGCCTTGAAATGACCTTTGCAAGATAAGACCTAGATTTAAACAAATTGGAGTTTGCAAACCCAAACCTAACAAAATGATCTGCTTATATATTGTTTACACTGGGTACGAATGATACAGATATTATAATAAACATATTCTCAACTGACTTTGAACAAAACTTAAACTCATATTCCGTTTAATGTACTAACAACCTTTTACAAAGCAGTATGCACGAAAATATGATGGCATGAGTTAGAGGAGAGTAGTCAAAGCATAATGAACTGATTTTGTACTTGCCATTCGGTACTGTGTATTAAGAAACGTATATTGTATGTTACTTTTATAATTGGTGAGTTTCAGATCCTCGGTGTATCTTTCAAACAGGAATTTGATCATCCCAAACTTTGCTTCTGCTCTGCATTTGATGATTGGCTGCATTCGCTAGTGATCTTCAATCAGTACCACTTATTTAGGTTGGTTGGCAATTATAGGAGCCATGCACTGAGGCTCTTGGCACATTCCAGCTTCGTCAATTATCAGCTGGTATATATTAGTCCCTGTAGATAAAAATATAGACCACGACACACTTTGTTAAAACATGTCTACAATAGACAATAAGACAATTAAATAAAACCTTCAAGTGTTGTATCAAGTTATGAAGGAAATGAAAATGGTTCCTTCGATTTCGCAAAAGAATTATGTAGGCTATACATTGTACCGGCAGCTCAAGCTGAATATAATCGGTACATACAAATTTGCATAAACCAAAACAAATCCACCCTATAATCATTATGAGATCCAAATTTCGCTATACTCAAGACAAAAGTTTATACTATATACCGTGAAGGACTTTGAGATGTTCCCATATTATCCCATCCTTCGTTACTTCCGATTTCGTTATAAATTGAGTGCACCAGATTTAATGCCGTTGAAGGCAAATCATAGCCTTAAACAACCATTGCTGTTCCACTGGATTTTCATTAATCAAGACAATTTTTCTTATCTCTTTAGTGTTAAACCAGAGGCTAGGTAATGCAACTCACTTTTACGGAGGACTATTCTTAAATAATTTTATTTTCTTCTTTAAGTTCTATACGTTTTAGTTTTACACCGAGGACAGTTACTGAATACATTAAAAAGAGGAGAAATTGTTTCAATGCAATAAACCGTGATTGTGCAGTTTTACAAAGGTAAGAGCCAAGATCCCAAAAGCACGCATTTAAACAAAATTAAGTTTCCTGGCTGTGAATAATGTTAGTAATAAAACAAGTCATATTTTATTCACATCCTATATTACTGACTATACAATAAACCCTTTAAAAACATCAATTGGTTATCAGCAATTTTGGGCTCGTAGCAACACTTGTCGTGCACAAGATGATTTCATGCTGTTGAAGTTCTTCCACTGTTGCTCTATGGATCAGTGACCTGTATTTGAAAACTTCATCGTAATGAGGTATATAACCCTTATTGGAGAATTTTCGATCAAACTCAGCAATCTGCTCAGCGAAGGGTTTACCAGTTTTTCTTATTAAATGATGGACAGATACATCACGTAGATTCTGAGCCGCTTTTAGATCTAGCATTGAGCGTCTGGATGTAAAAACTGCTCCTGGTATAGGGTATTCCAAAGCCTCCATTGACCGACCGTACAGTCGAACAATATCTGGACAATCGGCTTTAAGATTATCTCTCATCCAACCTGTACCACAAGAAATAACAGAATACATGTACCTAACTGATACTCAACAGTTGTTTCTAAACCGTGCCCACACGCGTCGGAATATCTTTCTAATTTGCAAAAAAGAGTACGCAAAAAACACAAATAATATAAACCTAATAAAATCCCACTGCAAACCTACTGCATAAAGAAGAAATGAACTAACATTCAAATTGGAGAACATCGTATCAAATACATTTTAAGTTATCAAAGCTCAAAATTACTTTTACATCTTCATCGGTTTGTGTTCTTACAACACTGTACAACAAACAGTTTATGGTCATGAAATTGGCTATTGATACTTAGATAACCAAGAAGTTTGATAGTGATGACTGACGTAAAACTACAAATGTTAACTCAGTACTAAATAATTATACGCACGAGATCATGTTTATGGTGCTGTCCTGTGTTCTGTTATACAAAATATCGATGGACACTATTTTTACCACATTTTACTACCTTTGACCGAAAGTATCTAAAATTTCATGTTTTACCTGTGAGATTTACCCAAAGCACATAAAGAATTTCCACTTTGCGAACAGCATTGGAGAAAAACTTATTAACTTTGGTACATAGAGACAAGATATAGCATAGATGGAAAAGTCACATATCTTTATCTTTAATTTATGTCTATTTTAATTTGTAGTTTTGATAGTTTTTTTAGTAATGAAATTTGTCACAGATAATCGTCTTTGATACTTTGTGATCGAAGTCTGCAATAGGGGAGTGGGTGGGCGTGTGTGTATGTGTATACATCATTACAGAGAAATTGAATTCCTTTCATCACCTGATATTGATAGCCCTACAAATAACTCTCTGATCAATACGGTAATTTAATCAACCGACCTTACATGAGATAGCATTGTGGCTATGGTCGTTACTTGGTAATTGTTTTTACTTTGTATTGCTTGCTTGTATGCATATGAAAAATGCCATCAGCTTATGAAGTTAATGTGTTATTGGTCCATAAATGTTTCGCTTTAATATAACAAAGTACAGGTTGTATAATATAAGCAAATGATGTTCCAAAATAATAATTTATGATTTAATGCTGCGTGTCACATCTGATTGGTAATTGAAACATTTTATTTCTTACATTTATGCTTGAGATTACAGCAAGGGTAAATTATTTAAAAAGATACTACTTTCAAACAGCCTACAGGCCTAGCCATATATTCGTAAAGTATTGTGAGTAAGAAAATCAAGCTGAAGCAGAAGGTCGAAAAGTTTGACATTTTGTCACGCAAGCACAAGAAGATAGTCGTGGAACTTTAGTATTTTTGTATATGTGGTTACTTGAGCAACACTCATAATTTGAATGACTCCAAGAAAAACATTTACACGTGTGGGTTTTGAGCGTGAGTTTGAGTACCAGTTTAAAATCATTGGTGAATACAGGCGATGGGTGTGATGATACTTACTGGCAATATTATCTACCGACTTGTTAGATGGTCCACAAAAAATGAACTTGCTTTTTTTCTTTACTTGGGAATTGATCTTGCTAAACAGGTATATCAACTTGATGGCAGTGTAAGACTTTCCTGTACCTACAAGAACAATTTTGGACGTAAATACACGATACAAAGACATTGATGGAATTAATACTAACATCAACCTGAATAAACCATCAAAGCTTTAGAAAATAACTTTGTGTGGCGATTTTACCAACAAAAGAAACTGAAAGAAATTCCTTGAAGTAGAGAGCTAAAACGCTTTAAAAGAAAGATTTTGAAAGAGTGAATTCAAATTCAAATATTTTTGAATTGAATTGAGTTGAATTGAGAGTGAATTCAAATTCAAATATTTTTGGATTGTATTAATGTGATCCAACCAAATACTGTTGGTACATTATCAAGACAAGGGCCACCACAGGCACATCAACACTTTCAGCATGGGATTTAATTTGGATTCCCAATAAAGTTTATTCAGAACATTAATCATTAGGACTTGCTTCTACAATTCTAGGATTTTTATCTGGAATTTAATTTGCAAATTCACAATACCGTACGTTTCTAATTCTGCATATTTAGGTTTTATTCAAAGGAAATAAATTATTTGCTGAATTTTACAAGCTCGATGCTTCTCATTTTGTTATTGTTTATTTTAATATTATATTGTCTTGTTTGGAAAACGTTTGTGATATGCATAAATATGCTAATA
Organism: Venustaconcha ellipsiformis; assembly: GCA_003401595.1. NCBI lineage: Eukaryota > Metazoa > Mollusca > Bivalvia > Unionida > Unionidae > Venustaconcha > Venustaconcha ellipsiformis. Next base: position 550 of record QKMX01109214.1, on the reverse strand, counting down.
TTAAATCTTTAAGAATCGATATTAATTCGTATCATATTAAGCCATAATTCTATAATTTAATAATGTAACTTTGAGAAAAAAAATGAAATAAAATTTGAAAATCTTGGTTTTTGCATTTGTGCATTCGTGCATATCATTATATAAATATTACATACACAGGAGTTGCAAATTTATATATCTTATGTTGACCATAAAATTAAATTGGTAAAAACGGTCCTCCGGCAATCAAATTACACAACGAATATAACATTTAGTGTGTGACTTGCAGCTAGGTAGAATCACATAATTCATCACAGTTAAAAGAGCATCAGATAACAATGTTCTCTACGAACACAAACAGCTATACATCTCTTCGTCGCCATGAAAATAATTACCCCACTCTAATTCATAAATTAGGCAGGAATCGTTACCCGACCTGGCCACCAGGACCATGAAGGGATTTGTACTACCAGGAAATAACTGTCTCTCCAGTTGGTTTCCTGTCTGGTGTCCGCAACCGGGAACAGGCAAATTTCCCTACGTGATCGTCCCTAACATAACCATATCAAAT
>QKMX01109180.1:0-10033 GCA_003401595.1 Venustaconcha ellipsiformis | reverse complement strand
AGGTCTACCTTTAAAGTACATTGTTTTAGTAAATCGGGCTAACGTCGATTCCGATTCGAGCATGTGAGTCTTAGAGGGTGTGATTTTGGGCATCCACAAAGACAACCACGTCATGTTGAATTGTACATCATTGACATGTATTTTTGTGGGTAAATCTATTTACAGAAATTCTGCTGTGAGGGATCATCATGCAGATATCCTGACTGATATAGGTCAGAGCGCGTTGAGCGGCGAATCCTTTGTTGTAAGTAGAATTATGTGTCTTTCCCAACGCAGAGGCGATAGCGTTTTTCACCACAGCAGCGTTGGTTGTCATATTGGCTAAAAAAAATACACATCTGCTCCTGCGGCGGTATGTCAGTATACCAGTGCGTTATCGGCTTCTGCTTCCATCGGCGCGGCGATATTTTGATTGGGGTTACACCCATGCGAAATTCATTGCTAACCCCTTGTTGGTATCTCTGAATCAGCATATGATAGCAGCGCACGATCGCATGTAGTGATCGCTGTACATGTCAAGTTCTGGATGGTACTGGCTTGAGGTAACTAGCCATTTATTTCTTCTATGGTCTGATTAGTCAGCTACAATTTAGCCGACTTGAATAACGACCACCGCTTATTTTGAAGCGTAATCTACACATTGGCCGGATAGTTCGCTGGTGGGTTTGCCTTAGTTTGTATTTTACCACGGATTTCCAGAAAGGCAAAATCGTTACGCGTCTCTATTTTTCGATGGGTGATCGCTTTGATATTAATGATGTTGGTGTTCCGATAATCCACGTATTCGTATTCGGTGGTGGAATCATCAACTGGTGTATTATCGTAGAGACCAAGAGTGAATCACGAATACACGATGCTATGCTATATTACTGTTATAAAAATTAACATACTGTTTTAAAGCCTAACCCGGACATGATGGAATCCACCGATGGACACAGTATACTTTGCACACTTTGTGTCTGGCTATCCAAGTCCTGTTCAATTCTTTCGAATCGATCTCTGAGAATCCTGGCCATTTTTCGAAGAGCCTGTTTAGTGTCCCTAGATAGATCCCTGGATAGATATATGGGGAAGGGAGCAACTGGAGTATCCGGGGAATGATTTTGATGGCTATATTTTGTCCTTCCGCCGTTTCCGCAGCAGAGGCTTCTATCACGGAAATGCCTGAAAGGATGCTCTTATGGAAAAAAATAGCGTGGATAAAAATCGACAATTTTTTGGCGTTGCTGTATCATCATTACTTTATTTTATCTAGGAAGATTTATTTATTGCGCTCTGCGTCTCACGTGCAGGTAATATGTGATTCTTTTGTGGTTATTATTGACGGAATTTTCGGACTGATCGGTTAACCACATGGTGATATCTAAGATCTCATACGTGTTTAAGATCATATAGCAAATAAAATGATTAGTAAGAATTTGCATGAGTAAGCCTGGATTTAATCGAGGTGGAATAAATCACATTGGACGATGAGCCTACCGAGGATAAAGATCATTGAGCGATCAAGCAGTTGACGAGGAGGCTATTCACATCAGTGATACTGACGTGCAGATCTACTTCCTATAGTCCATTTTGGGTCGGAGAAGTCTCCGCACTAAACCCCAGGAGAAATCCACTCGCTTTGGCGATGTTGAACCGCACGATGTAATTTCAGCAAGCGTAATTCAAGTACGAAGTGTAGATTAATTGGGTTCGATTTTAATGTTCGTCGAGGTCTCTCCGTTCGTGGTGATCAGTCGGGAGATTTCTTTGGCGATGTCCGCAATGTTGTGTCCGTTTAGAGAAATCGTGTTCGTTTTTTTTTTTTTGTTCAAAGCGCGACAACACATGACAACCGATCATTGTTGACAGCGACGTTGAAGAAGCTGTTCCCAATTTCGGAGAAGATTAAGGCTGTTTCGTACGACGACTGCTGGTCATGTTCCAGCGGAAGATTATACCTCACCGTGGACGTGACCGTTTTCGAATCAAAATTCAGCGTTGTATCACTAAGAGACGTTCGTTTTCTATATCTTATCCTCGTACAAAATGCGATACTGATCTATGGTGACTAACCGTTGATCCAGAATTTGATTTAGGATTTCTACCATTTCATTATCGATTGTCTTCATCGTAATGAGCAATCAAAACATCGTGTTTGGAACTATACGTTGCTGCGTCATTGTAGTCTTTGAATTAGAACGCATATATATCACGGCAGTGGTCTTTCTCTATATCGTCGGTGGATGGGTTATCTAGTCATGAAAACAGTACAAGGCATCCCGTGTTTCGTTGGATGTACTTAGGCACGTCGTAGTATGACTGAGTAAGATAAAGACTGACACAGCGCTTGTGTCCCGACAACAAAAAATTACTCGAAGATATCAGTCATATTCTCTTGATCGATTTTAATACCGGCAAACATGATGATATTATCTCGGTCTGAATCTAATTCTTCCACAGACTGAATCTCTTCTGGATCGGCTATCGGGAAGACATCAGAAAAAGTATCTACAAACTGTTTCAGCAGATGAAATTTATTTTACTGAGGACTGAGCGTGTAAATAATCACAGGGAGCGTCGTACACGAACAATGATCAGACTGCGCTCAAGTACACGAGGTGAAAATGCGAATATATTATGATTTGAAGAGGCGTACGAGCGATGGAAACATCACGAGGTCAAGCGGTTTTATCTGTTGGTGGGAGCAGATCAGAGGTCATCGATCGACAGTGGAGAGTCTTTAAATCTTGTAATTATCGAGACTCAGTACGGTTATTCAAAACCATCGATGGTCTTGTCCATCATTTCGTTCTTGAATTTCATCCAGGCCTAGTGGATGCTATCGTAATAACGGGCTATGTCAAACGTCGACATTTTGGTCGAGAAGATGACGACGAGGCTCACAAAAAGAACACAAATGCTTGGAAAATGTGGTATCCGTAAAACGCTTTCGTGGGAGCCGAACTCTGCGTGACTCTATCAACAACCCTAATTTTCAGCAAGTGGGACTGGAATATGATGATGTGGACACGATTATGGCGGTGCTCTACGGACGCCTCTAGAGGTGCTTCTAACGATGAGAGTTACCCGCAGTGTAACTACGGAGGCTCTGTTTTACATGTTTGTCTATAATAAGCATGACCTATTTGACACGAACTTGATTTCGGCGGGATCTAACGCGGAGAGGCAAGTTCATAAGAGGCGGTATGAAGGCTGTGACAGCAACGATTTATTTGGGCAGTGACACGTACTTACTTCCACGCAGCGGTTTGAATTTAGAAGTTTGAAACGAGATAGAATTGACTCCGGCGAAGACCCAGGCTGATCCTGACTCTTGATAATCTTCGAAGCGACGTTGCGTAAACGACCAAGTGATGTCAACGATGTGGTATAAATCATCACTGCGATACACGATGAGGGATTTGGCTCTAATCGTCGCGTCCATGCTATTGTTTTCCTTGACCAGATAAATGCTAAAAGCGACTACTAGTTTGCTGGCCATGTTGGTGACTAGTTCTATCTCTACGGTAGGTCGGAAAATGCACTCCAGAAATGCTGGATCCACTCCGTACTGAAGGGTATGGAAATGATTATAAATGAATCATTTGTCAGCACTTCCATATGCTTTATCACTTATCGAGTGGGTGGAATATGTGTGATATGATCGCGTAGTCGGTAAAGAGCTTGTGGATGGATTTTGGGTATTTTGTATTGATATCAGCTCGACGTGATCGACTGAGGATGTCAAGCTGATATCGAAGAAGTTTGGAAGTCAGAGCAGTTGTTTCTAGTGAGTGCTTTGTATTTGTCTCGCAGTTGCTTCAGCTATGTAGTGGTGAGGATTTCTCGTCCTGCTATTGCCCTATACTCGTTAACGAGCTTACGGAGTTAAGTACCTTTGGGCATCGCCTTGAAGTCTCTTCTGACTCGTTCGACGAGATCATGCAGAGCGGCATTCGGTCTGGGATACGGCAACTTTGATGCTGACAACGACTGAGCGATGCTCCTGAGTCGAAGAGCCAGATGATGCCAAAATGATAAACTTTCTTCCCGTGGTCAGATTCCATAGACAAGATTTTAGTCTATCCTTGTAATGACAGAGATGCTATACAATATACTCCCTCATTTCATGTCTTTAATTGCTTTTTCATTTTGTCATTTCTATAACTATAATCTATATTATAAAGCACATTGCCTCTGCGAGGGATACAGAAATGTGTGTGGTTCCCTCAGGTTTGGACGCAAAAGTGCAACAAGTCGTGTACGAGAGAGTACTGCGTACAACATTATGCTCTTATGAAGCGTGGAGCGTGGACGTCCAGGAATGAAACTCTTCTTGGGATATCAAGAGAGGGGTTCTAATGCAACACCAATTGTGTCGGTGCTGTGAAGGGCTAAACATCCGGTCGATTAAATATTACTACGAAAAGTGAGCACTTAGAAACCCCAAAACTATTCAGTGTTGTTCAACCAGTTTCTGACCAAGATTAAGCATGAAGCAATAGAAAATGTAAAGTCGTTACGAGTCTAGCATTAGCATGGAAGAAGTGGTGCGTAGCGTATACACGAAGATCAGACACCTGGTGAGGTTTATCACGACGGGTTATTCCATCGTTCATGTGTTTGTTCATGTAAGGTCATTGTTTTGTGTTTGAAGTTTATTGGGGAGTAGTTCCCATAGGATATTCTGTCTTTCATCTCAATGGAGATACATCAGATAATCGGCTGTGCAATTTAGAGATAAGACCTGACACATAGCAAAACAATATCTCAAAAACCAGGCTTTCACTCCTTTTATTGTGTTTTTTTTTTTACTGTTCTGCACAGCAACTTGATGAGTTCTTTTCGGTGCATGCAGAAGAGGCAGTGCGTGAAAAGGGGATCTTTATCTTAGGAGATGCTGAGAGTGCCACTGTAGTAGAGGTATTTTTGCTGTACCGCTGTGAGATCGTGTCCTATGCCCACGACTTTGGTTAGCGCACTGATTTCCTACCATGTCCACGATGAAGTCGTCCATGCTTCTCATTTCACTGATCAGCAACGTCATGTCAAAAAAAGCTGCACGCATATACGAGGGATCTTGTTGACCATTTTCTGATAGGTCACCAGAGTCTGTTTGATACTATCTTGTATCTTTTGTAGTTGAAGCCCAGAATCATTGTGCGTCAACTAAACCCTTGAAAAACATTTCAAGTTCCGTCAGATGTTCGCTTATGAATTTTATATATTTTTCCACACTGAACGTGTGATTTCTTAAATCTCAATCAGTGTTTCTAGATGACTAATCACATAATGAGATGCGATAAGCCTTAACATTTTAGGTCTGGGAGCTGAAGGGTTTGACAAGAGAGGCAAGGGTAGCTGGAGTAGCCTGCAGCTGAATCTCCTCAAAGTATAGCTAGACTGCAAGAACATTGATAGCAGTGATGCTAAGCTTATGATGATATCTGTAAAGCTCCTAAAGCATCATAGCTATTATATTGACTTTGGGATTCTCCTTTTCATACTATAAAATTTCAATCATCAGCTTTTGATTAGTACTCGTACTTGATTTGTACCTATACACATCTATTAGTTTTCGATGATTTTTTTCAATTCCGGTTCAGCCTCTGGAACATCTATGGAATTTCCCTCTTTACACTTACATCTCTCAGATCATGTTTATTGCACCTCTTACTAAAGCAGCCAGTATCACCTTTCGAGCCTCAGTCAAAGACGTTCCTAGACTGGAACCTCTCAATGAGGGACTCAACATGCTTGGACTTGATGACAAAGCAGGCAATGAGCAGTTGATCATCTATCCCATGTTGATCTCCAAAACTGCCCCACAATGCAGTATCAATTTAATGTATTGCCAAAAGTAATTCGCATACATCAAAAACTTCACCCGATTATTCCTATCTCAGTACACATAGCATAAAAATCGCGGCTATTTCTGATATCGTTGCATACAATGCTTTCCTCAGCAGCAAAGACTGCACAATTACGTCTCGTCATGATACTGCCAAAAAATTACAAATCGTTCAGATGCCACGCGAGAGAACGTTACAGTTCGAACATCGCCAACAAAAATACACGCAGGTTTTTACATCGTCTTTAACACAGAAACCATCCCGGAGTAAGCACAAGGACCTTCTCCTAGCCCAAACCATTCCTTTACTCATGTGGAACACAAACTCATCCCCTACGCGATTGGTCATAAAGCCTACTGTTCCGTCGATGAATGTTTGTCCTCACCCTATCGACAGCATCGATGGTGAGGATTGCATTCCCTGATTCTTCGAGCAACTCGTCGAGGAGTGGAAAAGTATAATCTACAAGGATACGAAAATTTTATCATAGCAGCTCTCAGTCATCCAAGTGTCCTCGCTAAAATGGGATCTCACAATTTAGAAAAATACACGTAGTTCTCGATTGGACCTTTCGATTCATCGATTCTTTTCAGTTCATGTCGACATCCCTGAAAGAACTGGCCAAACACTGTCCTCAGTACACCCACCTGGACAGAGAATTTGGAGACCAAGCGGACTCGTTTAAACTAAACGAAGTTTATCCCTTCAAGTACATTGATGCATGGTCGAGATTCGACGACACTTCGTTGCCACCTCAAGAAACCTTTCATTACCATCGTCATCTCTCCCACATCACCGACGTTGAACACCAGTACGTGTGCAAGATATGGAAAGAGCTGGACTGTCACACCCTCGGCGATTATCACGACCTGCACCTGTAAAGGGACGTACTCCTATTCTCTGACACCTAATATTTCAGACGCATTTGTCTAACCGTTACCAACTCGATCTTCTCTGGTATTTCCCCTCACCAGGACCCTCCTCAAACAATCCGGAATGACCCTAGACCTCATCTCCAATACATACATGTTCATATTCACCGAGCAGATTGTACGAGGAGGCATCAATGTCATCTGCAAAAAACATACCGTCGCTAACAATAAATACATGAAACACTACGATCCTAACAAATCCTCCACGAACATCAACTACTTCTATGCCAACAACCTCTATCAATAGACTATGTCATACCCCCTTCATATGATTTTCACTGGATCACCGGAGAATAGTTTCTTGATGAAAGCCAAGCTGGATACCACGACGAATAGGGCTATTTCGTCTAAGTCGATTTGGATTACCCATCACATCTGTACGACGCTCATAACGATTATCCCTTATGTGCTGTGTAGACTCTTTTCAACCACTTGATGTTCTCTCCACAACAACTCCAACAATAACACGAATTCGGACTTGGAGATACTAAGGTAAAAATCTTAATCTCAACCACAAACCTACTACAAAATGCATCATTGACTGCTCGAACAAGCTGTTCAGCATGGACTCATTCTTCACCAAGTTCATCGAGGACTCACTTTTAAACAATCACTGTGGAAGAAACCCTATATCGACTTCAAAACGACATTACAAGCCATTGCTCACACTACCTTTAACAAAGACTTCTTCAAACTCATGAACAATAGCGTCTTCGAAAGAGCATGAAAAACACGAGACATGGCAAGAAACTCGAAATCGTCAATAACCAGCGATGATGATATACTTGTAAGCTCGTGGACAACGATGCCTTTGTCAAAATGGAAATCGAATCTAAAACAAAAACTAATCTCAAGCTGTACAACTCTCGAGCTCTCTAAAATGCACATGCTCGAGTTTCATTTCGACTTCATTAAACGATACTATGGAGACAAAGCCACTCTAATCATGACTGATAACGAACTCGCTCGTCTGTGAAATTCACACCAACGACGACTTCTACGCAGAAATGTATCAACACAAACACCACTTCGATCTTAGCGATTATCCACCACAGAGTCCCTTCCACTCTGACGATAATGAAAGCACTCAGAAAATTCAGAGATAAAATTCATGGCATATCCATCACGGGATTCATCAGACTTCGAGCTAAAATGTACTGTATCACTCTAGACAATGGCACTTTTTTATGGAAGAAACCAAAGGAGTAAAAACAAACGTCACTTCTAAAATTGCCACACACCAACATTACACACAATCACTACATGGACAAATGAATAACTACTCCATGAAAACTTTCCGTTCACAACATCACAAAATATCTACCCTACTCATCAAAAAATCGTTACTCCAACAATGACATTCACACACTCGCTCAAGGACACAAAGAAACAAAAGAAAAAGAGTGGATTACTGGCTCAGAACTCCCATCCTGCAACAATATATACCCATGGCCACGTAGTGATGAAAGTGACCCAAAACCTATGGGTCGGAGCAGACAAGAACCCCCCCATTTTTTAAGTCCATGAGGGTTAATCTGGCTACCCTTTATAAAAAAGTGGTAAAAGTGGCACAGAACTCCCATTTCCTGTACTCTTGACCTAGGTAATTAGGCTTGTAGCAGAGGAACCATGTACTCCTTAGATTTGATCAGCATCACAGCCTTCCATTTATGTATTGTTCTCTATCACGCATTAAAGCTATAGTCTTAATTACAGCTATGTACCAGAATAAAGTGCAAGTCGGATTTGAACTATACCAAGAAAGGTTTTCTCTGTTCAAAATTGGAATATGTATACACGGTGATGCATACTGCAATTCGAATTGCAATACTCTGGATATTTTAAGCGAAGACCAAAAGGGTCTGCACATATTCTCATTGTAGAGGTATCAGTGAAATATTTGTAAAGTTAGAACAAAGATCAGCTAGAATCCACTTAATGAAATCCTGAACCTTGCGGTGCAGTTAGAATTGCACCCTTCACTTGAACACAACAGTTGGCTGTCGTCTTCTAAATTGCAGTTCATACGGATAATCGTCACTTGAACACAACAGTTGACTGTCGTCTTCTACCTTGCTATACACAAGGACAATCGTCACATGAACATAGCAGATGACTGTCATCTTCCACCGTGTCAGTAACTTCTCGTGGGTCGGTGGTTCTTCCGGAGTTTTCCCGGGTACTTCCTCCACCAGTTATACCAGCCGCCATTTATAGCATATCTTGTGCTGAAAAATGACGTGCAACCCTACAACAACAACAACAACTATTCCTTATACCATCGTTAAGACGTAGTAGTAGCACGTTGCGAGGAAAATCATATAACAATACCTTGTTATAGATATACATCAATTTGGATGAAATCGGATATCATTCCAGGGAGAGAACAAACACTTCCAGCCTCAAGAGAAACAAATCAAAGCTTTAACGGAAAGGGAAAAAATATTATGTTTTAGAAGGAATGATGTATCTAAGATTAAAGTCGTTGTCATGGCTTTCAAACTGTAAATTGGATATTTTAAAAACATATGAAACCAAACAGAGAAAGCGGTTTTGATCCACTATTTCAACAGATAAAATAACACGGTATTTTACGGTATCTGAAAGTGACGACACAATATTGATTGTTGTGTAGTAGTGACAGTTGATATAAATAAACTGTTTCCAATTTTCCTATTCTTGTACGTAGTCATGTTGAATAAAATCAACATTTCAAGCAATGTACTGCTTCTGTAGCCAACAAAAAATTATACAAGCAGAGTCTTTACATCACATACCCCCATAGCCGTATGAACAGTAATAATTTGGTTTAATAGGTCTAGCTCTTTGGTCTATGTAATAAGAGAGAACAACAGATATTTGTGTTTATGTAAATTAATTAAACGATTATTTACAGGACTTACATTTGGTTTTAGATTTTGAAAATGCTGATGATATTAGAGACAAGATAGTGGATTAAGTGGCTATAACTAGCAACATCAACTCGTATAAGGAAAAAATATATTTTATATTTGAACTCTGACAATCTTTGCCAGCCCTTTAAACCTGAAGTACATTTTTATATTTTGAGCCAGAGGTTGAAATTGAGTACGAGTCTGATCTGAAAAGATATGTAACAATCATCTACAAGTTTTCAAAACATCTTCACGACAACTAATTATTGAGATATCAAATGTTTAGTTTAACATAAGAAAATCAGATTTGTTTATCAAAAGCGATTCAGCCAGTGTGTTAAACATGAGATCAGAATGTCTCCTGTGAAGTCCC
>QKMX01108891.1:0-13725 GCA_003401595.1 Venustaconcha ellipsiformis | reverse complement strand
TACTACTACTACTACTACTACTACTACTACTACTAATTTTCATTGACTAAAGTATTCGGTTTGGAGAGTCGATAGGACTTGTAACAAGTGAAACGGTTTATTCAGTTTATTCACAAAAATGGATATTGGTTCTTTTTTGTCACAAAAAAGTCATGCATGATATATCTAAGGTACAAAGGTTTATATAAAAGCCTACAGAATGTATCTCAATCAAAATAAGCTATTACAGGTCAAGTTTAATTTCGAGAGATAAGATCAGCGTTCCTTGTACACACCTTTAAAATATACCATTCAATTTTAAAATTGATTTTTCCATAGTTCTCTTTTGAACAATCAGAAGCACAGCAACGACGATGCACAAATGGGCACAAAAACTTGTAAATATCAAGTATTTGTTTTTTAAATTAATGCTGAGGAGGCAAATAATCCGTTCTTTGTCTCATATCCTCAAACACACGCACACTTTATAATGCTTCATTTAACTAAAGCATTATTTTTGTTTTTGTAAAGCTTGATTAAGAATGTAAATATTTGCTATAAACTTAAGAGATAAAGCAACGAAAGCCATGTAAGTACAATAATTCCTGATAGCTATAGAATGTTAGAACAAAACCTGGGTCGCATGAACTAATATTAGTACAATGAAGATGACGTATCACAACAGTTTCTCTTGGCCTCGAATATCTGCAACTAATTCCATCACTAGTGCAACTACAGTCATACCCCAATAATATCACATTCAGTGGCGAAGCTTAGTAGCATGTGCCTGAATCTGATAATTGCTTACACTTGACTGTTATAAAATCAAGAAAACCGTTGAATAAGGTTCTCTTTAAATTTGTATGTTCTTGAAATACCCCAAACATTAAAGTCTTTTGCTCTATTAGCTCACTCGTAAGTTATTTAATTTATTTGCTGTTAATCCAAATGAATTTCAAAACGCATAGGTGTTTTCGCTTTTAAGTTCGAGAAATTTCTCGATGCAATCTAGTAAAAAAAAATGATTAAATTATTGTGGGCATGTACAGGAAAGATATGGATGATGCGATACAACGAAAGCAGCACAGCCGTGAGGAATCCATTTCATATGTAAATTAGTGTTAATTTTATTTTTTAAGTTCACACAAGCATTGGTTCGTTTATTCATTTGTAGTACAAATAAACAATATTTGTATTTCTCTAGCTTATATTAAATATTATAAAGTTTTAGCTGATATAAGAGAGGAAATAAATGAGCAATTCTGCGATGACGATGATATTATGGTAAAGAAAAAAACCTTTGCGTAAGTGAATCGAAAGAAAAGATTTTCCACTTTGAAATATAATATCTTGCAAATTCATTCCACCTAGTGAACTTTGCGAAATTACACTCATCAAAACAAAACAATATATCTTACGTAAATTTGTTATTGTGTCATTTTCCTGGATAAAATTGCCTTTGAGGTAAACAAGTGTGCACATAAACAAGAGAGTGTTTACTTGCGAATACATGTGGCGTGTTAACAGTCCAACCCTACACCACAGGGAAGGACACCTATTAGAGTTACCTGTTTGAATTTGTTACATTCATTTAGTGTTTAACTACCTTCACGCAACAATATTTTTATGTACGTTAACGAACTGAAGCGTCTTAAGCATTAACCACAACCAATCATATCGTTTTAATAGTTGGTTTTAGTATAGGGATTTTAAAGAAATTCTTTTTGTATGTTGGTTTAGAAAACGGATTAGGAAGATATAATAAAAAAACAACAAGGAAAAGTGATGTCTTCCGAACAGTATAAATTCAACAGGAATCTCCGCGTATATCATTCTTCTTAAGTGGAGGAGGATTCTACGTCTAAAGAACAAAACAAAATTGAAAGAAATTAAGAACCCCCTCTCTCTTTCTCTATGTAGAAACATTTTGTTTATCTGATTATAGGATCTATGTCGAAATTGGCGTCACTATATAAAGAGCTATAATTTTATAAGACAAAGACAAAGATCACTCCCTCAAAATGTGCCTGAAATAAATATAAGCAATATTTAAGACTTCAAATTTGTAATTAATTTGTAAGTGGACATTAATGATGCATTAAAATTGACCCTATTTCCAGGAATGAACAAGACCTAGAGTGTTTAGAAAAGTAATTGGATAGTCAAGTTATGAAATCTACACCAAATATGTATGTCTTCAGTTTGGCTTTCTGTCTCATATTTTGATTATACATTATTTAATTGTCTGACCTCACTGTAACTGTCGACGAAAATATGCATGAAATGTATTCGGAGAAGTAATTTGCAGAAAATAAATATTAATTCTGTTAGCCGAAAATTTCTTCTAAAAAGAAACCGCAATGTACTCGAAACATCCGGGCTTTTGGACTGCAATATTTGCTGGAGAAGTTACAAATGACAAAATATTTCGATGCAGTAGCAACTTTCTAGTCAATTATTGTTTCGCAAATAGCCAAGGTAGTCCAAATAGCAAATTGTTGCATTTATTGGAAGCAGGATCAGTAGGGTTGACGAAAATATTGTTAATGTTCTAAGAGAGGGATGATGCACATTCTCACACAATGAAAATCAGTCTCAAAGTCGGAATAATCACGGTTGAAAAATATTTTGCCCCTGTGATCAGTTGTAATATCGCTCTCTGAGAAATAAGATATGTTGATGCTATGTTTGTTGGTGGTTTTAACGCCGCTTTTAAACACATCATTCGCTATATCATGCCCAAGGAATAGGAACCAAGCGCCTTTCTCAATGCCACACCGAGGAAGTTAACATGAAACGGTATGGACGGGTATTGAGCTCGCAACCCTTGGATAAGAGGCAGTCGCTCTACCAACTGAGTTACCGCGGCTCTCGTTATGTTTTTCACTTCATATATAGGATATAAGAATTATACTTTCCAATTACATACCATGAAACCTCCAGTATGTCCAAAATGTCATGCCATGCTGTGTCTAATTTGCTCTTCAATCCATGGAGTGTCGAGATTCACTTCAATACCCTAGTGTGTCTAAAAATTTCCCGTCTATTCTCCGGTATGTCTAAATTGCCACTTCGTGCCCTGGCGTGGACGGTTTCATGTTCTATTAAGAAAGAGTAAATAAATTATTTGATAAAAATATATACAAATTACCTCATAAACAACAGAAGTTACCTAACTTACACTTTCATTGGCAAAAGTTGTACTCTTTAAATTTCACTCGTTTATATTGCACTGATATCTTAATAAGTTTTAAAATATCCATAAGATTTTACTCTTCATTTCTATTTAGATATATTTATAAAATTTCGTTTAGAAGAAAAACTATTTTAAACAAATATTATTATATTAAATTAAAGATTTAAAGAAAGTTTCGTATAACTAAATAATAATGAAGGTGACCATTATTAGGAGAAAACAAAGTCTGTTGGCTTTTAATAATTCGTCATATTATCTAACTCGCGCGTTGCTTCTAAGATGCACTGATTCGTTTGATTTCGTTATGATTATTACAAGTTTATGGTCTTAAAGTAAGTAACTTAAAAAAGCGGAACTAACATGTTTTGAAAAATTCAACAAATAGTGTAATTTCCAAGAATAATAATTGAAGATTTAAAAAGAACTGACAGTAGTTGGAATTAATCCCCACATAGTCCTAAAACTTCTATCACAAGTAAAGAAGTATAGATTATCCCAAATGAATTCTAGTGGCTATCCGAACAAATTTTTATCTGGAATATGTTGCTCTGCTAGCAGAATGGAATGAAGTAATGTGTCAGCAGACTGAATGTATCACAATAATATAATTCAAATGTCCTTGAAAAAATTTCACAATAATTCTATAATAGTTATTTAGCCCTAAAGCAAGGAACACATTATAATTCCAGTTAATAAATTAAATGAATTAATTCATTTTTTTAATGAACTAAGACACAATGAAAAGATCGGGTTGATGGCAAAATATTCATATATATAAGATTCTATATTATAAACAAAATCAGGTCTATTAGTTAAATCTTAATAAGGAAAATTATAAACATCACATAGACCATGTTTTTTTTCTAAAAGAAAAAACCGATGTCCATAACTCAGATCAATTTAGACCGCTCCGGTGGCCTAAGTAATTAGAGTGTCCGCATCGAAATTCGGAGGTGGCTGGTTCGAGGACGAGTCATTCCTATGAGATTAGTGTTCGGGCTGGTTGGCCTGCTGTCAGAATAATATGTTTGGGTTGACATATTGCTACATGTCTGCGTCATGAAACCTTAGTGCTAGACGTCAATATAGACTGCCACACTGAAGAAAACATATTTACTTTTTACATGCAATCTATAAATATCTTAACATATAAAAAATTAGAATTGTAATATGTTGTTCCGAAGAAAGGCATCAGTCAGATAAGCTTAGGTTGATTCCCTCAATTGTGGACAAAGGTCTATCAAACAATAGAAATGAAAATATGCATAACGACTTCCCTCATAAAAAAGAAAGATTGATATAATAAACGTTTAACATCGTTTTTGCAAATTAGTAAAATCTACAGCTGATATCATATAAATAAAAATTATACAGGGAGATGTGTTATGAATGGCACAAAATATACACAACATTTAACAATATGGTACTTGTATACACGTGAAAGTGCAACTACAATCAGATTATCTTTTCTTTCCATACGTCTGATGTCAATTCCTGTAACATCAATCTCAACCTTAACAATCTCCGAATTCTGATTTTCATTTTGTTAATACATTGTAGGGGGTCGTAATCTCTACATACAACAACCGGAGGAGATGAACTAATATAACTTCAAATTGTTGAATAGCCAATATAAAAGCCCTATATTCCTTCTCGAATATGGAATAATTTCTCTGGTGCCTGTCTAATTTGTTAGAAAAATAACAATGAATGATCCACATCATATAGTCTTCTTGAATTAATAATACACCATCCACTACATCACGTGCATCAACAGACATTTTAAATGACTGCCTGAAATATGGAGCAGAAAGAACTGTTGCATTCGAACGATTGGCATTTAATTGATCAAACGGCTCCATACAAATTTTAGACCAATGAAATTTGCTTTTATTACTCAATAATTGGTCATGTTTTTTTCAGTTATGGAAAATAAATTGAGAACAGTTGACAAAAGTATTAGGCCATACCTAAAAATCGCATCAGTTGCTTTTTACTCATACGCACTGGGAATTCAGAGACTTTAACATTTTCAGATTTAACTTGACAGTGTCAACTTCCTAAAAGATTAACACAAGCACAAAAATTAGCTTTAACTCAAATTGATTGCAAACTTTACATCATTGAGTCTATGAAATAATTTCAGAATAATTTCGAAGTGAACTTTCCAGGTATAGTGTTAGATGGTGGAAGCATTATAATTATATAGACCAGATGTTAAGGTGCTTCTTAAACGCTGCAAAGTAGAGAACCCTTTATCCATAACGGCATCACTTTTAATTCCACAGGTAGTCAGGAATATCAAAATTTCCTTTGCTCTGTCCCTCAGTGGAATTTACCAGAATCCTTTCACCAGGCTGAAAACTCCTTTCGTTTTGAGTTCTATCATACGTTAATTTCATTTTTTGACTGAAGAAGAATGAATAATTCTTGCTACGTCACAAGGCTTTGAGAACTTATATTTAAATTCTGAAACACAGTCAAGAAAATTAATTTGGTATCTTCATTTGAAGAAAGTTTCTCTTTTAGTAATTATAATAGTCAACAAACAGTTATGTCCAAACACTAATTGAAAATTACTAAACCCCAAAGATAACTATTTCCCTTGCAACAAACAGAGACAAATTAAACTATAGCCCCAATCGTAAAAGAATTAAAGCAATATGACCGGATCCATCCCGAGACCCATGACTTTCACGATACTAGGTAGAAGATTTAAACTATTGGATGTCTAACTTATGCAGAACTTGCTGGACAATTCAAGAGATAAAAAATGATCCTTGATTAGACTGGACAGATTTGGAAAGGTCAAATTGTCACAAAAATTTATCAGAGCGTTTACTTTACAATGGTTTTAGTTTGAATATTCCTAAAAGGAATTGCCTCTGGAAATCTTCTGGATAGACGCAGTCTGTCATTTGTTTCTGCTAAATAGAAGAAGTATTTTGCAGATTACCCTAAGACATCTTCAGGTTGGTTTATCCAACCATTTGACAAGTGTGACAAGATTTACAATAGGTAGAAACATCATTTTTAATTTTCGGCTAAAAAAACTAATTTAAGAATTTGTGATAGGTCAAATTGACTCCTAAATGACAAGCTAAGATAGTTTAATTGGCGTGATTAAGAATTGTATGTCAATGTAGCAAAAAGAGGATTAATACGATCAATACCTCTTAATCAATCCATGCTAGGATAAAATAAATACCTCCTCATAATACTGACCAATAAGTGTGCCAGTCAAAGCAATAAGTACCTTATCAACATTTTTTCAATTGATTTTCTTGCCATAGCTCTAGTAACTGCACAAACTATGGTATAAATAAGGAATTTCACTATCAACGGAATCAACGTTTTGATCCAAATAAGGCTTGTGTTTTACGAATGGATTAACGACAATTTTATCGCCAGTTCGATCATTCAATATGAAAAAGTGAAAACCTCAATGGGCAAAGATCTCACCACTCCGACAGTCACGGATCCTTAGAGGAGAGGAACATTAACAAATTCACATTCTACTCCATGTAAAAGAACACATTTATAAGAAGACTTGTCAGATAAAGGCAAAGTACCTGATAATAACATAATGTGAAATGTTCCTCTGCCCTTTCTTATGTTATTATGAAACGTCTTGGCAGAATGCGGAATATAAGATATGGATCCTCTCGACATGAGTGAATACTTGTTCTCCATAATTAAAATCAGACTAGGAGATTGTTTAACCCAACACATGTACTGCTTTCAATATATGACAGTGACCTTAACCTCTTAGCAAAAAAGTATCCTTATTCTTTTGCCTAATTTGAATTTATAGTAAACATAAATAACGAACCCTCTTCTTACAATAAGTGAACATAGTAAGAATTACATATTTATGATAAGTCTTTTCAGAAATTTGATTCCTAAAAGTTGGGCCAGACTGAGGTTTGGAAATACTCGTATGAGGCTGAGATTTCTTCCCACTAAAATCTACTGAGAGGACGATTTATGGACAAACGAAGTCGTACGAGTCGAAGAATGGTCATCAGCTGTGCAAGCAACATTTTCCAAACGTTTCTTCTTTTTTGCTCTTCAAAGTAGGTCTTGGTGTCACTATGGACATATATTTCTTGATGGCATCAGCTAATATGAGTTGTCTGAGATTATTTAATCTTCATCAACATTCATGGCTGAGCAATATCCATCAAACAGTTGTTGTAAATTCGACATGGGTCTGTTCAATTTCTTTCTATAGTTAATAATAAACTTCCTTCGATATGCCTCTGGTACCAGTTCTTAAACCTTAAAGATACATTCCTTAATCTCATCACAATTAGAACTTTGTTATACCGATTGTAAAGTGTAGACTTTGCTACCTTTGGCGATAAGTGTACTTTGAAAAAATAAAGTCCAATGTTCTAATGCTCATTGCACATTTTCCGTAATTTTCTCAAAATGAGGAAAATGTTGATCTATTTTCTTTTCTTTAAAATGGAATATTGACCAAAAATACTTTTGGTTATGTCAAAGCGGAAATTTTGTGTGAAAGAGAAGGGTCCTTTTTGCGTGCCAGTTATAAATCTTTTAATCTATACTGCATTTTCTTTACTTCTTTTCTCATTCTATCTGCATCTGCAGTTTGCCTCTATGTCTTTGTATTCGCATCTTTTCCCTTTTTTCTACATTTCCTCTTTCAGCATCTGCATTTGTCTTTTTACTTTCTTCTTCTGACTTTGCCATTCTCGTTCTCTTTCCTCTTTCTGACTTTGTATTACGTGATTTCTTTCTGCAGTTAGAGCATTCTTAAATCTAATTCTGTCTGGTTCTTAACTGGAATTCTTTTAATTTCATATCTATAACATACACAAACTTACAAATCAAGCCATATCATTTGATCAAGTTTTTTTCCCCACCAAATATTAGAGCATAATATTTTTTTTATTTCTCGCTTTGTTAAAGAATCAATTGCTTCAGATCGATCTTATTGTCTGGCAAGCTCAATCGATTCTTCCTTTTTCAAGGACCCGAACCGTTCCTGAGTATGATTCAAAACAAAGTTGTTCGCTTTAGATGACATTATGAAAGATTGTTGGTTTGACTAAAGATATCTTAAATATGTAAAACCAAATAACAAATTAAAAAATTCGAAACAAATCAAATTTAAATGTCAAAAGAAATTTTTTCTGTGAAATATGTTTCAGAAATTAGTATCCGGATCGGTCTCAAAATGTTCTGTTAAGATTCTATGGTCTTAAACAAAGTAATATAAAAGAGCAAAAACCAGCAAGTTTTGTGAAATTAACAAAGAATGTTTTCCCTAGAACACAAAGTGAAAATTTAACACGAATTTACAGTATTGTGAAGTAAATCCCAAATAGTCCTTAACATTCTGTCACAAGTCCAAAGTTATAAAGTATTTCAAATGAATTTTAATGACGCTCCGAATTAATTATATCCTAATTTTAAATGTGATGATGTACCAGTAGCCTGGAACATGGCGATGTGTTAACAGTCTTGATTTATCATAATGCTATAGTCCTTGAATGAATTCACAATAATTCCAAATAGTGATTTGGAAGTATTAGTGAGCATAATATATACTATACGCTCAAAGACAAAAACTTGATTTTGTAATATGTTGTTTGAAAAAAGTGATATTATTAAGATAGAAGTATTTGATGAAGGTCAGTCACACAAAACAAATTAAATATACATTACATGATCTATAACCTATTATAAGTATGCAAACAGTTTGCTGATTGCATAACTTGCTGGAACCATTTTAAATGATATGTTATTATTAATTGTAACATGGATAAAACCTGAAAGAATTGTGCAATGTGAATGTCTTTTCAACTAACATTCTTTCCACTGGATATCTGTCATGTAAATTGAATATTCGACTGCTCTCTTGTTGTCCTTCTGGTTAGCTCAATCGTTGGTCTGGCCAGTGTAAAACATTGCATTGGTGGAAATTTCTTTAACCTTTCTGACTTGTTTGAGGTAGACATTTTAATATCGGAGCAACAGGTGGCTATGTTTAATATTTATTTCTGTAAAATAATATTTGCCATTCAAAATGCTATTTGGATAAGATGCATATTTTCTTTTTTAATCGGGTTGTAGCTGTACACAAATCCCTATTTATTCTGAATATCAAATGTAAGCAAAAATTTTGCCAAGGCTATGCATTATGTCTTAAATACCTTTATAACCTAACCTCTGAAATATACTCTGTCAAGTATTATCTAATTGTATGGAGGAAAATATAACAGGTTGTTTATTCGTCGTATGTTTTTAAATAACAACGTAAGTTCTACAGGTCTTTTCTTAGAAACGTGCACACCTTAGTGATGTCTCTTGTCATAACATTAATCTTGGCTCCGTAAATTATACACTCTTACTTGTTGGAACTATTTAACGTTATCATTTCACAAAAATATGGAGATTTGAATTGATCATCTTCTTCGGGGATACAAATTGTACTGGCTTTTGTAAGAATTTTGCTCCGTTAGTTATTCACCTTTGTGATATTTGGAAGTCGCCTTGCTCACCATGGGTAATATTTAATGCAATGTTTAATTATTAATATCATTAAATTAAGCAGTTTGGCAACTAACCTATATTTTGGATTGGTTTCAACCTTCATAATAGATATTTGTATATGCTATTCAAGAAATATTTCGTTAGGACAGCTGAAGAATTATTTTGAACAGTTTAGTAATTTTTAAAGTTTACACTGGAAAGGCAGTTTTATTTACTCGACATACGGTTCTCTCTCATTTGCCAGTTTTATTGGAAGGAAACCCTTTTAGAATTAGAATTTTAAGGTTGGTCAACCTGTATATGAATCTTCTTCAAACCGTAACCGATTTTCAGCTCCACTGAATCTGGGATTGTTTACTGTAAAAGCGAGATGGATTTATTACATGCTTTCAATCCGGAAATCCGTCATTTCTTTTTTTCTATAGCAGTTATGTGATTTAGAATTTTGGCTTATTTGATTAAAATGTGAAATTTATATATACGTACTATTATGTGCCAAGCGGATTTGCGCTAACCCATGAAATATTACTTGTCGTCATCAATGAAAATGGAAACGATGAAAGTTATCTGTCTTCTATCTTTATTAAAATTGATAATCAAGATGTATGGTTAGTTTAATTTATAGTTTTTATGGCCATTCATAAAAGGGATAGGTGTATATATATAAAAAAGTTGTTTCAGTGTCCAGTGTTGGAATTACCGGAAGAATTGGATTTTAATATTAGAAAAATCAGGAATTCGAGGAA
The DNA here is from genome assembly GCA_003401595.1 of Venustaconcha ellipsiformis. NCBI lineage: Eukaryota > Metazoa > Mollusca > Bivalvia > Unionida > Unionidae > Venustaconcha > Venustaconcha ellipsiformis. Next base: position 3,279 of record QKMX01108891.1, on the reverse strand, counting down.
TATGGTTTTTAACCATATAAGTAAGTATGAAATTAATATTCTTGTTAAATTTATAAGGTGGTTAGTTATCCTAATTTTAAAGTATAACTGTCCCGAACGTAAAAAGTAGCAATTTTGTTTTCAAGAAATAGTCTTTATTATTTGCATCAAAAGTTCACATTATGTTTAAGAAATTGCAAACGAAGTTTAACTGACCTAAGAAATTATATATATTAACTGTTACAATTTAGTTGGTTTGATGTATCTATTAACTACACCTTTTATTAAATTTATCAAATTTTATTTCTTTTTTACTCTAGTAGATAAGGATAGCTAGGATGTAATGAATTAAAAATAAATCAGACGAAGTGTCAATTTCAGATGCATATATTTGTTTAAAATTTTTTTTCTGTTTAACAGTTTAAGTATTTGTTGACAGTTATTGTCTTAATACGGACAGAAGATAAATTAGTTATAATTATTTTGAATAGACCAACTATTTTTATAAAACAGCAATAAACCAAAGAGATCCTTTAATTGCTAATACTGTCCGCCAGGATAAAACATCTCAATACTTTAAAATGAATATGATAAACAAAGTCTAAATCCCTTTCAGTTGTAATATGCCCTATCTTCCTTAATAGAAAAGAATATCAACGAAAACCAGCATTTAAGTACCAAATTTTTTCACCGGAGGCCATACAAATTAGAAAATCTTGTCGCGATTATAAGGATTTTGGTTTTCTAAGCTATAACGGCCCTTTTAACACATTACTGGCAATATCATGCTGTGGAACGTGCTAAGTGTCCTTCCAAAGGACACAAAGAGGCAGCTGACCATGACTGATCTGGGTGGGTATTGGACCCGTTGTCCTTATATCGTGTGTCCGATGCTCTACCAACGAAGCTACTACTGATGCCAGTGACTGCTAGGATGATGCGTACTAAATTTACTTGAAATGATTTCAAACTGAGCAGTAAATTAATATGTCGTGTATTCTACATCAAATAGGGAACTCAATCAATATATAAAACCAGTGTTGTGTAATTCACATAAAACAGGGCACGAAATCAATATATAAAACCGTGTGTCGTGTATTCTACATCAAACATGGCACGAAATCAATATATAAAGCCCGGTGATATGCATGCCAAACCAGACATGTTACGATATCAATATATAAAACCGGGTGTCATGTACTCCACGTCAAATAGAGTACGAATCAATACATAAAACCTGGTGTCATGTATTCCACACCAAATGGGATACGAAATCAATATATAAAACGGATGTCACGTATTCCGCACAGTTTATATATTTTGACAGCTATTAGAGTAATCTATTAATAAAATCCAGTACGTTTTAAAGTCGCGATTTTTTCTTCAAAAGGTTTGCGTAAATATTCCATACTTTTTGACCGTTGGTATATAATTTTTGTTTCCATGGATTACAACGATTTCCATAAACACTTTGATTGTGGGAACACGATTTTCTCTTCAGCTGCCTCTTTGTGTCCTTTGGAAGGACACTTAGCACTTTCCACAGCATGATGTTGCCAGTAATGTGTTAAAAGGGCCGTTAAAACTTAGAAAACCAAAAATCCTGAAACTTAGAAAACCAAAATCCTGATGAATGCAAGGCATTAGGTTTAACACACTGGGTCTTCCAATACCAAACAAAATTCAGTTTGCCTGTAGATATACAAATTTCTCTTCGAAATTATAGACAAAGAAAAACGCAAATAATAACTTAAATTAGTAGCTTTTACCCAGTACTTTGAGTTTTCAGTTAAATACTGCTGGTGTCCAAAACAACATCCATAACATGGAATGATCCTCTCTACGAACAACTACTCATTTTTTAAAATTAGAAGAAAAATTAAACTTTATCTGAAGAATGCAAGGTTTTACAATACAAAATTGTTTTATAATAAAGGTAAGATACAACGAGAGATAAAATGCATAGAATTAATAAGAAGATGAAATTATAAAGTAGAAACGATATTTATTTTTATTTTTCTGACACAAATGATGTAATAAATAGCAAACATAGAAAAGGCTGCGTTAGTAAGGATGCTTCACCTTTACTTGTACCATTAATAAAAAAAATACAATTTACCAAGATAAAGCAAACTGTAAACATTACACCATCTCTCTCTCTCTCTCTCTGAATGTATGTGTAGATCTTCCAAATCGCCATTTTTCATTCATCCATTTCTGCAACAATACATTGCATATGAATTATGCATTGTATTGACTATACGCCGTTTTACATACGTCAAATCAATAAAATTATGATTTGTTCTGTTTGGAAAAACCCGTAGAAAACAGGATTAGAAAATTAGAAAATTGTCGAGTTCAGAATTACTCAACAACTGCAACAACAGGAATAGTTCTCTTCCTCCCCCCTATGCACACAAAGCTTGACACCTTTAAGAAAATTCATTGATATTTACTAAATTGTCCATGAGAAGTAAAATTTATTCAATTTGTCACAAAGATTGCCTAATTAATTCCGATTCATTCAATTAACAGATCACCTCCTTTACAATAATTTAAAAACTAATCTTTTGAAAAGATATACTACATGACTAATATTATAACAACCTATTTACCTTGCAGTATCTGCCACGTTTCTATTAATGTGGTGTGTTTGCAAAGCAAGAAAATCTCCAACAATCGACCGATGGAAAAATCCCTGTCAGGGAGAAATAGCAAAAGGTAGTTCCACATTTTACAGTGCACAGGAAGTGGAATCCAGACAAATTCTAATTCACAAACTGCACATCAAATCCTTAGAAGTTTTGAATACAATCATCAAACTGAAAAAGATATATGTAAGTTGTTGTGTATATGTAATTAAATTGTTTGTTTTAATTTTTATTTTTTATTTTATTCCATTACATGTTATTGGAATAATAACTTTGTCTACTGGATTTGATATTTCTTTTGACCTGATGAACAACTAGTAGTTGAAACATTGTATTTGTTTTCTGACAATTATCAGATAGATTTATAGTAACCATCTTTTCATGTTTTTCTCCAGAGTAAGAACCATTGATTTTAGCTAAGGCCATACTAGAGTACGTGATTACAAGTTTTTACGCTGTACAAGTTTTTACGCTGTTCTGGGAAGAAGACCACGTGACCTTCATACGGGAATCTTTATCGTTTTAGATGGTCTTATAACTCATGTTATAAGAAGAATTAGCCATTTGTCCTTTAAAGCTTTGAAGCTCAAAGGTGTTTTGTTGTTAACAGTTTGAGTTGAATTTATTTTTTATTTTTGGAATTAGTAAT
>QKMX01108829.1:0-10998 GCA_003401595.1 Venustaconcha ellipsiformis | reverse complement strand
AGAGAAAAAGAGAGAGAATTCATTTCTATTTCATATCAGGATTATAGATGTAAGAATTTTATAAAAAGTCAACTGGGTACCTGACTTTCCTATTGATTGGTCACCTGGGTACTCAGTCAAAGGGAAATTATATTAAATGTGAACCTAAAATGGTTTGTTTTGAGTTCATACATGCCACACACCCCACCTCTCCAGAGAAGTATAAGCATAATTATTACTAATATGAGTGTCAGAAAAGTTCAATCTTACCATAAAAAGAGTGATCTATACATTTTATGCCATAACTACAGAAAAATGTATGAAAGTCATTTATTAAAATTTACTTCTGTTACTGCACTTGATCTACAGTTAAACTTCTTGTCACAAATAGACTAAATCCATGTGGATTAGTACTCGAATACAGACACAAAGCAAAATTATTAATCATTTATACAAGACATTCACTTCAATTAGTCTGCATCACATTTAGCTTATGATCAAAGGTCATAAAGTCAAGTCCATAAATTCTGAATGCTGTATAATATTGCCGAAAATTCCGTTTTCAAAATTTTTAAAGTGCTTTTAGTGATATTAGTGCCATTTTATTTTCAATAAAGACTTGTTCTCTACATGAGCTATAATAAGCAATTGAGCTATTATAAGTTATAATTAGCCTGTGACACGTGGTATCAAAATTCAAGAAATCCATCTGTTTTCTTCAGAACGTGTCATGTACAGTTACTATAAATAGAAAATAAGGAAACTGTTTGAGTATATAGCCATATGGTCGCACATGTTGACAATATGAAGATCAGTAGATGAAGGTCTATGAGGAATCAATGTCACATGACATGAGCCTCGAACTGTACTCCTTATTTTATGTCTTGCTTGCACCTTACATCACCAGATATAATCATATAATCTTTGATTTGAACTCAGAAACTTTTTTAAAAAATTTGTTTATATGAACTCGATGGGTACCCTGTAGCTAATTTTTTTACCTGGCTTAATTATGAACAGGTGGGCACCAGAGTACCCAGCTACCCATTGACACTTGTGATAGGAATTAATGAAAATATTCATTGGAATTACTAAAGTGCCTCTTGACTTTAGATTAAAACATTACTTTGGATTTCTGTGAATTCATTCTAAGACATTCTGGATTGCATTACCGATATATCAGGACATTCAAGGCTATTGGTGGATGAGGACATTCAAAACTATTAGAATTTGTTCAGAACCTTCTGTACTTTTGTACTCTTGATAGGACATGTTGGATGGTTTGGAATTTAATTCACAATACTGTGAGTTTTGAATTTTCACTTGTATTCTTGGGAAATACATTGTTTGTTCAGTTGTACTTTAATTGTTGATTTCACGTCCTTTCTGTTACATTTTTTGAAGTCCTAGAGTATTAACACATTTAATAATACACTTTCAAAGAAACAATAGATGGTCAATTTAGCATTGTCATATATCACCATAAAAAACACATAATCACAAGCACAGAAAATTTCTGTCTGTAAAAGCCATTGTGATTTGCATACACTACTAACTTGGTGGTTGACTTTTCTGCTGTCAGTAGTTCATTGGATGGTTTGAAGGTGATGCAAGTGTCATTAGCATTAATCTTTGCACTCATTAGAAAATGGTTGGTAATGTTTGTATTATTATAAATTTAAAAACTGCATAGTTCATATATTTTTTTAAAATCAAAATAGATAAACATTTGGGTGGAACAGATGATATGCAGTATGGGTGGTTATCATGCGGAGTAGTGGCATGCTAGTTATTGATGTGTTTTTACTTCAGAATTTCAAGCTATTTATTGAGGGATAAATTAAATAACATATGGAGAAGTTTCCATAATAATAAAAAAAATCACATTTGGATATCCATGAAAAAAGCCTTGAAAATCCAGGAGAAAAAAACTCTTGGTGAGTACAAAGCATGAAGAATGCATGATGTTAAATCCAGCTTCAAAGAAACATTGCTGCTGATCATGAACTAGCAAATAAATCATAAATAATGATGGCTTAAATATCTTATTCAAGGCAGTAAAGTGTAATAACTCTTGCTTCTTCAAACTGTATCTCTGATTTATCAAATGTCAAACAAAATATATTAAAAAAATGGGTTTCCCCTTTGATGTACTTTACATTTGAAAATTATGTGAATATACTTTTCCACTGAAATGCAGAAAGGACTTGCACTTTCAAAATCATTGTCAGACAATTACATAAGCCATTAAGTAATCTGTGGAACACTTGTTATTTGTCTCTGACTACCTATACTTTTTAATTGCTTCTATAACAATTAATAGTACCAATTACCCAATGGTGACAATTTTCCATGAATATTTGGTATTAAGCAATGCAAATCATGACTGCTTAATGTTTATGTTGGCTACATGTTATGAGCATTTATTGTGATATCATGAATTGTTTTTTTGTATCTCTTTCTCTTGCTTCTAAAGATTTACTGGGAATTGTGTGTTTTAATAAATATAACTATGTGGAAGGTGCCAAGACTTGCATTTTTAATGTGACATATCATGATCTCTGGCAGGTATGACTATCCAATCAATACCTGAGCTACATTTATGTGAGTTTATTCAGCAGGAACACAATAAGGCCCTAAACTGGGCAATCTCTATCAACCTTCATGATGTGTACCATCACATTCCCACTATTCCTCCCCACAGAGAATACCTGAAGCATTTGTGAGAACCTAGAGGTTTATAAATTTTGAGTTGTGTTATTAGGCCTAACATCTGCTTGAAGAGATTTTATTTGGGTGATGGGAGTAGTTTCAGCATACCTGAAGTGACCTCAATCTCTAGTACTTAGATGACTAATTGATGCAAAGTGACCACAGATAGTCCTTCCTGCAGAATCTGTCCTCATGTTGGTTCACAGTCACCTGGTTAGGGCTTCTTTCAAAGCTAGAGAAATCAGATCTAATCTCTCATAAAGTTTTCGCCCTCTGGGATTAACTTCCTAACCAACCTTGCTGAGTTCTTGTTCCACAGGAAACGATTGACAGAATTCTGGATCTGTTGTTGGCATTCCAAGTTAAGTCCTTACTGACCTGTAAATACTTTTCACTCCTGGGGTCTCTGAACTCAGCAGCAGATTTAGTTCTTCTAGTTTCTTGTTCTGGCAAACTGCACATAGATCCTTTTCAGTTTGACTCTTTCATGACCACTTGAGATGGTGGTCTAGGTAGGAATGATTTCTGATTGGAGTTACAATTCACACCCCCAAACCCCACTCCTGTCTTTACAACAATGAGTCAGATTTATGTTGGAGCACTCACCTGGAGCCAGAAGAGGTAATTCTTCAGAGCTTGTGGTCCTGAAAAGAATCTACACTCCACATTGCTTGGAAATTAATTTAAAATGAAGGGAAAATGAATGTAAGAAGCACATTTAAAGTAAAATCCATTTTTTAAAGATCTAAAGCAATTGTAGTAGGTGCATTTGAAGTATTCCTAATTTTATGTTCATATTCAGAATTTGAAAAAAAAACTGACATTCCTTTCCCATATTGGTATGATTCATCAGCCCTCCATTCAAAGAAATTTCTGTGTTATTGCATCTCCTGTTAATACTCATGCTCAATGGTCAACAGTCAAGGTAATGGGAGCTTAGGTGATCATTTTGGGTTCCACATTCTACTTTCTTCAAGTTTTCTGAAGCCAGTTTCGTCTTCGGGATGGCTGGATTCAGAAGGTAATAATCCTAATGTTAATGTAATCAGGTCATTATTCTAGGAGAAACATCATCTACTGAAAAATTTTATTTTTATAAATTTCCCGGTTGCTTTGCATTTCAAGAAGGGAAGCTCTTGTTGAGTCTGCAATTAGTAGATCAGAGTTGAAGACTACTGGATATTAAATTGCAAAACTATGTTAATTTACATTTGTAATTTCTGCAATTGTTTGTGCAATGTGCCATTTGCTTCATGTCATTCATTTTTTTGTTCTATTACATATTTCAAAACTCTTGCTTTAGTAGGTCTTTTTATGACAGTGTTTTCTTTACATGTATAAAAATACTTTATATTTTGGTTACAAACGAACAGACAGAGCCTTTGGATCATATTTCTTTTTCTTCAAATCTAACATTTCTTGTCAATAATAGAGCAGTGTACATTAAGACAACCATTTTTTCCGAAATAAAATTGATGGTCATATTGATCAAAGATGTATAACTTTAACATAGAACATATTTTATGATTTAAATGTGCCACATCTCAAAACATAATTTGTCATTTAGTGGTCCTACACCTACTTTAGAAATTATTCAAGTCATGCCAGATCAAGGAAATGATGGAAAATATCTGTAAAAATTTGTTTTATCTCAGCAACACAGTTGAAGATATCTGATGACAGGCTGTCAGTAAGCGGGGAGAAAGGATACAGCATGGTACGAGCAACACATGGTAAAGGACATCATCTTTTTGAAATATATTTTGTTTGTCAAAAACTTATACTTGATAAAACATCTCTATAGTGTCTCTAGAAATATAATTTCATTGGGTTTTCTATGTAAGTTTTATCAGGATTTTCAGTAAAAAATGACTAAGGAGGCTCAAACTTAACAGTAGTGTCAAGCTTTAGGTTACTTACATATGCAGACTAAATTATAAATCTTTTGCCAAAAATGTCTTTGAAAACTCTGTACATAGACAAGTAGAAAATGAGTAAATTAGTGAGAACCAACAGGAAAGAGAATTATACATCTGTTGAAATTAGTGAAATCTATCCATTAAAATAAAATATAAATAAAGCTAATCATCAAACTCAAACTATTTCTAAATAACAGTTCTATCGGTGAGTGCTGTGGGTAAAATCTTCTTTTATTTGAGATTATGCAAATTGTTCAATTTCTTTGGAGTTGGATGTTACCTGTTAAATACTAGGATTGCAATTTTGTAATGTGATTGGCCAACTCTTGTACTGTTGTTACAGTTGTGTCATTTGATGAGATCTGATCAAAACAAGTGAATCGGATGGATTTATTTCATGGTTCGATCTGTGAGTCAGTTAGTCTTTAATCTTTTTGTTTTGTTAAGCTGTACATCGTTTATGATGAAATAAGGATGTAAAAATGTTTTTGTTCACCTGTATAAACAGTGTGTGATACAGTATTAACTTACTGTGCAGCATTGAAGTCAATTTTCAAAATGTTGAAGTTTGTCTCTAAAGTTATTCAATGTCGGAAATAGTCATTATACTAACAATAATAGATATGCAGGTGAGAAACAGGTTTTATGGAATTTGTTAAGTTTTCTGACAAAGTAAAACACCACAAAATTCTTCAAACCAAAAACCTCACCAAACCAAGATCTTCTCAAAACTTCACTATTTTTTCAACTTAAATTTCAGCAGTACTAGCCTGATTAATCTGAAGCCTCTATTATGCAACTGAATGGTGTTTTCCATTCTTAGCATCATCTTAATATGTAAACAATCTCTGTAAAAGCTTACTGAGGGCATTTGACATGAAGTTCCTAAGAGATAGCCTCCCTTTTTATATTTTTGCCTATAAAGACTGATGACAATTAATATTTATAAACTTGGATTAATTTAATTATTTTTGATTGAGAAAATTCTTATTTTGGTAATAATTTAAATTTAAATGTTTCACATGTTTTTAAGTCGAGCAGTTTCACCTTATCAAAACACTTTTTTATGTCTTTGATGGGGTTGATTGATTTACTTTGTGTTGACAGGTGTGCGGAGAGGCTCATGGTACTATGAGGTTCACATTGATGAGATGACACAAGATTCTGCAACCAGAATTGGCTGGTCACAAGCTTTGGGTAAGTTTTCAACCTGATCTTAGGATGTCCTTCCATTCTGCCTCAATCTCAGCCCTATGTCTTCCACAACACATTGAACTGGGCCATATCTGACAGCCATACTTCCTCCTCCATAATTTTGGTGGCATACATAGAGCATAAACTGCAAAACATTCAATGAATTCACTTTTGATTCATGATATTAACAACCTTCTTTATGTCATATGCAGTGTAGGATGGATAGATAAAATTGTGAAATTGGATCTTTTTTTTTTTTCAGCATTTTGTTCGTCAAAGTACGTAGTTTCTAACTTATATCAACCTGGTTTGTTTCTCCTTTAAATATGTTCCCCAATCACATTACATTATGAATATTGGCCTGCTACTTCATGAATCCAGCCCTACTGAAAGACAAAAATTAGCTTGTAAATTTTTAAGTATTCTCAGAGAAACATAACTTTAAAAAATTTGCTTTTTCTCCAAAACACATAGTATCTCATCTGCATCGGAGAAGGCATTGACAAAAAGGGTAATCATTATAGCAAGGGCGTTTCTTCAAATCTTAAGCATGCTCATCAAAGTGGTGAATCTGTTGTAGCTTGGCACTCAGCCCATTAGATCACCAGATAATGGACTCAACCAAAATTAAATACTTCATGCTTCAGTGGCAAGTCAGATTGAAATGGGAATACCTATAGAATAATTACAACTGAAGTCACATTCTGTTCAGATGCCAAGTTTTTGGTTGATTGGGTCACTTGCTACCAGACTTTGTGACTGTCAGCAGCAAGTGGTTGCTGCAAGAAAAGGCCATTCTCAATGTCCCTGTGCAAGAAAGGGGGAGGGCGATGAGATCACCAGACTTTTGCAGTATGGAATGTTAGTGCCTTCATTGGTGTGCCCAATATAATAGAATCATAGCAACTCATGCCTGGCAGACTCAGTACCCTGGCCAACTTATTTAGTAGAGGCCAGTTGCTTTATACAGAGTGATCTCTCCATCTGTCCATCTTCCATCAAGTCTGTGCCCTATGGGGCTGACATATGCTAGACCTATTTACGATGAGGTCAAACATCAAAACTGCACATCTTCATCTTTTCATTCCTGGACCCAGATGCATCAATACCTTTTCAATCATCTGGGAGAGAATTTGGGAATATGCTTTCCCTCTGACAGTTCTAATATCAAAACTAATCCAGAAAATGAAGGGCAGGACTTGATTAGTTCTGATTACCCCTCTCCAATGAAACTGATCCTGGATTAATAACCTGCTTGATTTAGTGACAGAGACAACCAAGGAAAATTATATCAACACATTGCTCAAGCAGCCATAGTTACCATTATTCCATCTGTGTCTGGAGGATTTCCTCTTCATGCCTGGGTCTTGTTATGGATGTCCTTGAAACAAGGAGTTCTGTACTTTAGTTGTGGAGAGGACTACAACAGTTAGATGACCCTCCACATTTTAGGTGAAGTGACAACAACTGATGTCATAGTATCATACAACTCTCAGCCTCCATCCTCCAACAGACTAACCTTTTTTTCCTGTTTAGGAAGCAAGCCTATCGTTTGGAAGGGATGATATTGGGTGCATCAAGAACCTTTCTGACTTGTCCAATATCTGTATATCTAAGCCATGCTTGCTTTCCTTATTCCCAAAATGGAACTGCTGATGGATCTTGGCATGGTTCAGGCCCATGTCTTTCAGCTTGCAGAGTTAAGACTTGCAGGGTGAGTGAGCTGCATGCATTTTTTTGTGGATTCAAACTACATGCAGTTCCATTCTGACAGTTCATTTGTGCCAATGATGCAACTTGTTTTCGTATTTTAAAAACAGATTACCATTGGTAGGCAACCACGTGTGACTATATGCTCTCTCCTTAATAGACCCTTCAAGATAGGCACAGCTGCAGGACCCACTATGCACACCCAGATTTTGACATGTAGAGTGTCTGCAGTAGCTATCAAAGGCACTTCCTACTATCTTAGATACACAGAAAATGTCTGTGTGACTATCAAAGGCTCTTTTTGCAGTTAAAGCAGGGAAACAAGACATAACTCAACAAGTGCTGGCCATTTGGCTAAAGGGAATTGTCAGATTGTTGTACTCTGAACTCTCACAAGATCAGGAATGACTCGTGAAGATTTGGCTCACAAAAATAAAGTAAATTTCATGAGTCTGGCATTTGAGACATATTGGAGTTGGCTGACTGGCATGCTCAATCTAGCTTTTATTTGTCTGTGATATTCTTGCAAAGTCGAGAACCAAAGCTTGTCAGGCTTCAGGTAACTGCCCAGACAAGTAACACAGCCTGTTTATGACTGCACCATATGCTATTCATGACAACACAACCTCAGCCTAGGACACGGTATTGCAGCTTTTACTGGATTCGCCCAGGAAACTTTTGAATGTAAGGCAACATCCATGTGTGAGATCCCACAGGGGTTGCCCTGTCATGTATATAAATACATAATCCTTGGTTTTGCTAACTTCACACTTTTAGTTAAGCAGTTATCATAATTCTGTAGGGTGATGTGGATAGAGGTTGTATATCAAACATTTCCTCTTCCTCTTACCTATTCTTCCAGTTTTAATATGATTGGGTAATGTATTTGATGGACAAGGCAAAGTTTAAGTAAATTATGTTTCCCAATAAAAATATGTTATCTAATCATAATGTCTTGGGAGAACTACTACTCCCCTGCAAATCCATCCCTACTAGGCTAAACCTCTTATGTTTAAAAGCTAAAGGTTAACTACCCACCTAGGTGGCAGTTAGAGTGACTTTCTATTGATAGAGGTATTGGCACCAAATCCAGTGAATACTTCACTACTAACTACTTGCTGAGTAGCATGCTCTCAACCGACAAAAGGCATTGCAATCCACATTTTTAAGTATTTTGGACATTCTTCATTTGAAAGCTGGTTCAGGTAGTGTTCTTTCAAAAGGAAATATATTCAATCTATACATTTCCAACTTTTCTTTTGTTCTTTAATGACAGAGTTTATGACTTTAAAGTATCATCACCTTGGCACCTTTGGCATGGGTCACTAGTGCATCCCCTCATTTTGCTACAGCCGTATTTAAATATTTGCTGGTCTGGTGTGTGGTATAGAAAATTCATGTAATATTGTATAATAGTTTCTGCTTTGGTCAGATACATAGTTTCTATATTAATCTAGTCTTAGTATCGGCTTCCTAGTTATGTACATAAGACTCAACCAATTGTACCTGTACTGTATAGGCAATCATTGGCCCTTCCTACAGGTGACATTGTCTTACAATTGATTTTATAGCATCCATATCATAAGTATAAGTAGTTATGCTTCAGTGCATTTTTATATGCATGTATTGTCTGTATTGTAGACAAATCAGTTTCACCAATGTCAGATACATACTGGTAAGTTTTCTATACATAGCTTAGTCATGGCATCCACTTCATAGACACTTTGGTGATTTTCACCATTATTGAAGAGACATAGTTTACTTTTAAAAAAGTTTTTTTTTCTAAAAATGCTTATACAATCACATTGCTATTCCACACTGAGATAAGCATACTGTTATAGGTTTTGCTAAAGTTTAATCTGGTAAGCATGCATTATATAGGTGGTCACCTAGCAGGGTGAAGTTGGGTGGTTGAGTGTATGTGTGGTGTAATCTGTAGGAGTTTGTTCCCTTCATTGTTATGATGTATAGATGGAATGGTATCTCTGAGGGAGGTGTGGATTTGAACGTAGCACAGACTAAATTCCTAATGTTAATGTAATTCTTTATAAAATGTCCCTCTTTGCATATTTATTTACTACTTTTTATAAAATGGGTCTTAACTTTATCTCTATTTTATCACAAAAGGTTTGTTGAAAAAGTTGTATATGCATTGATGTCTTAGAATCAGTGAACTTGACTTGCTTAAAAAATTCCTTCTTGAGGAAATACTTGAAAAATATGTCTGGGTTATGTTTGTCTATATAAAAAAAAAGAAATAAAACAAGGGTATGTGATTTAAATTCAATATTTCATGGCAGTATTAGTTTTATGAGTTGCTGTAAACTATGAACTTAAAAAAAACTTATTTTTCTTTGAAATAATGCAATTTGTTCCCCAATCCATGAAAATTGATACCCATGATAAACAAGAGTCCCGTGAAAGGACTCAAACTGTACTGGGTGAAATTTTTTTTTAGGAAAGCCAGATGTGGCCATTTTTTCCTTGTAACTACTGAATGTTGAAACAATGTCTGGTATACTTCATAGATAACAAGATGTTAAATCCTTGTAAATATTACTATAGTGAAAGTAAGATTTTGAAGGCATCCACCATAGCACCTTTAATAGCGATACCAATATCCATTTGGAAAGACTATAAGCCTTGACAATCATAATAATTCATCAGGATATACAACACTCACTTGATAACTCTCGCACAACAGGGTTCAAAAACATCAACTGCACTATAAGTGAGGGCGCTAGTTGTCAAGAGACCTATAACAAAACACCAAAACTAATAAAGGGATTGACATAGAGGCGAAAATGGGGTGGGGTAGCAGATTACAGTGTTGTTTACTCAATAATCATGCTGACATTAACTGTTAATAAATATCTCTTCATAACCGTGTACTTTATTTTTTCCTCATAGAGTAACATTAATTTCAGGCTAACTTACCATTCATTGAGGAGATCATCAAAAACATTATTCTACATAGTTTCTGTTCGCTTAATACATGTATCATTGTGTACTATGTCTCTGATTTTTGTGTTGAATTGGACACATTCTAGTTTTATTGTTTGATCCAAAGTAGACTTTTTTTTAACAAAAGATGAACACTCTTTTAGAGAAACAATGTTGATCGAACAATAAGTACAGTAGATAAATTTGATTGAGGTAGAAGAAAAATGAAAAAAAATAAATTCACAAGAATTAATCATTATCAACATTAATTTAATGAGTCTACAAATTTCAAACAATGTAAATTAGAACACAAATATCACTTCACATTTTGAAAAAAAGCTGTTAATTTTTTTTGTTACTCTTTGATTTTTCTGCTGCTGAGCAAAATCCCTCACATTTCTCAAATGCATGATCTTTACATAGTTAGCATTTTGGGTCTCCAGTCACTGTATATGATATGCTACTATTTTCTTGCCTTTGAATTTTTTTTATTGTACCTAATTTGCTTGATTTGATACAAAAGACATATTCAAAGTGATAA
>QKMX01108760.1:0-18999 GCA_003401595.1 Venustaconcha ellipsiformis | reverse complement strand
AGGGTTGGTAAGAATTGCATGAATGACAGGGTTGGTATGAGAGTATGAATTACAGAGTTGGTATGAATTGCATGAATGACAGTTGGTATGAGTGCATGAATGACAGGGTTTGTATGAATTGCATGAATTGAGTGAATGACGGTTGTTATGAGTGCATGAATGACATGGTTGGTAAGAATTGCATGAATGACAGGGTTGGTAAGAATTGCATGAATGANAGGGTTGGTAAGAATTGCATGAATGACAGGGTTGGTATGAGTGCATGAATAACAAGGTTTGTATAAAATGCATGAATGACAGTTGGTATGAGTGCATGAATGACAGGGTTTGTATGAATTGCGTGAATGACAGGGTTGGTATGAATCACATGAATGAGATCCATAGGTCTTATTTCACACACACCTAACTGTAAGGCTAAGTGAGTGTATGAAATACCCCTGAGTCTGCCAATCAACATTTGCTGTTTTATCTTTGTCTCATAAACCACTGGACTTCATGGCATGAATTCCTTTAATTTTAGACAATTGATGCAAACTTTAAGTACCAGAAGAAAAAAAAATGCTCAACAAAATTAATCACATAAGACAGAAAGCATCTTGTCATGAAAACCATTTATTGTTGTACATACAAAAAAAACTGATCTGCCATCACATATGGATTTCAGGAATAAAAATGGAATTTAAAAAAAAAAGTTTAAATTCACCAAACAAAATTCTTGTACAAAGGTCCTTACAGTTTTTGCAAATAATGTATTTGTAGATATGCAGTCAAATATGACAGCTGTTGCTAAAACTAGAAAATTGTTTAACTGACTTATAAAAAGCAACTGAACAGATTTTAGACAGAAAGTATCCTACAAGCTTATATCTCTTGGCCAACTGTTCTTGAATTGGAATTAAAGGTAGATGTGAACCAGGTGTGTGATCATGAGAACACTTAAGTCTTGTAATACAGAAAAATGTTTTCTTCTCTAGGGGCTATCCTCCAGAGCACACCCCAGGGAAGACAACAATCTTGGAGAACAGTGAGGAGTTGTCTCCTCATGGCTCCCCTGACATTACTAAGGGTGAGGGTGTAGGAGAAGAGGAGGAAGAGGAGGACACTCTACACGACATGCGCAAACTTCACCTTGATGACAGCGCTCTCGCCACAGGAATAAAGAGTACAGACACAAAGGATTTGAGGGTAGGGTGTACAGATCAGATAGATTTGTCTTCAAATTCATTGCATTGTCATTTTTCTTTTTATAATCTTGAGTGCATGGAAGAATTGTTTGTTTAAGAATAAGTTATTGTATTATTCTGACAAAACTTTTTGGTAATTTGGTGATAATTTTTCTGTGTAGAACAATGATGAATTCCTCTTTTCAATACTACCTTGTATCAACCAATACAGAATTCCTCCTACCAATATTGCTCTGACGTGCTATTGGATGAGAAATTTATTAGTGGTTTTGCTATATTCTTCTACATTGACACAACTGGGAACACAGATTAGTGCAGCAAGTTTGTTACAATTTGCAGCATTACTATCAGTAAAAAATGCAATTAACTTTGCCATTTTCCTTTGTTTGGTAACAGTTTATATTCTGCTTTTATTTTGTACTATCATTATTACAAAACATGATATTTAGTAAAAATCAGTCAATAATAAGTTAATTTTTCTCTGATCATCTTATGTATTTTAAGACAATGAAATTCTTTATTAATCCAGTGAGACAGATGAGTTTAATAGTTTCAGTTTTCCTTTTAAATGTGTAGGATTTAAGAAGATTGTGTTGAGTATATTTGAACTAGAACATGAAAGATGGTGATTTTGTTGTAAAAAAAACTTTTTTCAGGTGGAGATTGTTCAGCTTAAACGACAGATGCGTGAAGAAAGAATTGCAAGAGCCAAAGCTGACCAGCAAGTTGTCAAGGTAGTGTATATTACTGACCAGATGTTGCGGCCCTTGACCAGTTAAGACAAGAAGTGTTCATTATCACATTTGTCACAGAATATGAAAACATTATTCTAGTGACATTTTCATTGATACAGAAATTCATGAATTGAATAAGAACCCTTTGGCCATCTATGAAATAGACAACTGCTACATGAGTCATCAATCATGGACTGAAGAAGAGTCTTTCAGCTGTCATAGGGTCTTTAGACTCTTGGTTTTTATCATTGTTACAGTGTGCAAATATTACTACCCAACAAAATATATTGAATTTACCATATTTGGGGAGATATCTGAACATTGACAGTCTTATTTTCAAATCCCTAACAAAAGGCAAGATAAATGGTAAAGCAGTTATTTCGGTGGTCTTTAACTTCACTAGAACAGTATATGTAACTTATCAATATGTTTAGTGTAGTTCATAATAAAAAAAGTGTTTGCTTGCAGCTGGTTATTAAATCTAAAAAGAAAGCCCCTTGGCAACTGAAAGATTAAAGATTTTTAAAACAATAATTTTGTTACATAGCTCTACTGGTCACAGACCAAAAGAGATTATGGGATGGTCTGTTGTCTTTTGTCTGTCTGGAAGTCCTTTAGCACAAGTTTGTTATCACTACTTCTCCTAAACTACTTGGAGGGTTTCAATAAATCTTCATACACTCATTCATCTCATGGTCTTGTTGCACTTAAAAGAAAATGGTTTTGCTTGGACATCCATTATGGCTGACACAGTGTCTACTCCTCCTGATTGGATGGTCATATCAACATGGAATTGTCACTGAAAGACTTCTTTTAATATCTATTTGTTCTCATTTGGATGTTCAGGTTTGTCTGGTACATTTTCTGACCTGTGTGCCTAATTTGTTACAAAAAGAACCCAAATATTAAGACTTGATAAAGTAATTGTTTTTACTTGAATCTGGCCGTGAAACCACTATCAGGTGGTTGAACTGAATATCAGTAGCAGCAACAATGCAAATTGACACGCTACACAACTTGTGATAAGGAGATCCCTAAATAAAACAAACCTTAAGCCTGTTAAAGAAAATGATAAAGGAAAAATAACTTGTCATCTTAAAACATTTGGTGGAATTAATGAATAACTTTGTTAATTGTAAAATCAATGGTCATCAGTGTTGCACCAATCTGACATGATCGTAGGTGTCTTTATATTTACTGATAGAGAGCATGCACAGGGAGAGAAAGCTCTTGTGCACGTCAGTTTCTATTCTCACTTAAAAAATTAACTTGTATGGTATAAAGAGTTTAAATTTGTCTGGATTACGAACTAATTTTACATTTATTTCTGAGTGGTCAATGCATCCTACATGTTAGTTTCACAAGTTATAGTTGTCTTAGTTTTATTCAGCAGTTTATTTCTCCTTGGTAATCTCATTTTTGGGTATAGTTGTTTCAGTCATCAACCTGTAATTGTAGTTCAGGTAATGGTATTCTACAATTAAAATTTCAAAACCAGTCTTGGCTCGATTACATATTTAGGACAATGATGCCCATATTTAGTGTTTTAGTGGTGAGATCTCATCAAGCCTTTTTTGAAAGAAAATATTGATTAACTTAAATTTTTTTAGAGGTTAGAATATATTATTAACTATATATTATGTCAGTGGTAAATTCTGTTGTCAAATATTATCTTTATGTTATGGAACAATATCAGTGTTAGAACTGGGTCACATTTATTGAGTTTCTAAAAAGACTCCTTACAACAGTATATGTACTTGATAAACAGACTATCATAGTTTTAAAAGCAAAAAGCAAAACAAAAATCAGAAATACAACTGTTATTCTCAGTTTATGAAAGAACATTGAAATAATATTGTGAAAGTGTTCTTTATTAGAAAACATGGATATAATGTAACCTAATTTATTGACCTAGACATATTTTCTGGGCTCATTGATACAGTATAGAGGAAAATGGATAATTTTTATCAGTGCATGAATTATTCAGACAGGAGAAAAATTAATATTTACTGAATGGATATATCGGTCATTGGCAGTAGATTCCATTTCATTTGCATTACATAGGAATATTTTGTTAAAAGTGCTGTTAAAACCAGTGAGAACAAAAAGTTCACTACTTAAGGTATTCCTCCAAAGTCTGAAGTTTAATTACAGTGACAAACATGTTTAAGAGTATAGATCAACCAGCCTGTAACAGTAATTTTATTGCTATTTGAAATTACTTGCATTATTGTGTTTTTTTCTTCTACCTCAAACAAGTTTTATTGGGATGATAATAGTGTATATTTTTCCAGTCGATGCATGGGTTGAATTTTGTTCTGGTTTTTGTCTATCTGTATTTCCAATACAGATATAACTTTCTGATGGTGATGACAGCAACATATCAACAACAGTAAGATTTTGTATTTAAGATGTTTTAAAATCAGGAAACATATACTTTGTCAAAACATATGACATGTAATGTGCTAAACATAACATTTACCATATTAAGAGTTATTTGATTAAAAATATGTAATGTATACTGTATCAAATCAAATAATTTTGTCTCAAAACATAAAACATATATTCTGTATCAAGTCATATAAAATAAGTGTATCAAAACATTGAACATGTTGATCAAATCATGGAGCAGATACTATATTAATATATATTTACCGTAATTTAATATTGACAAGATGGATAGAATGTTATGCAGAGAGTGTGTCTTTTTATACATGTTTGTGCATCAGAGATGCATGTCTAAAACATTTGATGCACACTTTTTGTATGTGTACACAAGAGAGACACAGTTTTGCAACTAATTTTGGTCCTTTGGGCAACATTTTTGTGCATGTTCAAACACCAAATTTAGACTCTTTCTGCAAAATGAACATGCCATCTTTATTAAACCTAAAATTGTTTTTAGTGATATATATTTAAATAAAATGTCATTGTGTCACTTATAAATTTGAAGAGTACATGTTTTCATCACAGTTATGAAATGATTGATTATATTTGGTACTTTCTCTAATGTTATATAGCTTACACTTGAGAACAAGAAGTTATTTGATGAGAACCAGCGGCTTAAGCACATGCGTGGAGGAAGCATTCTGGATGATGATAGTGTACTTGACAGTATTGAGGCCTCATTCAAGCAGTTCCATGAGTTCCTAGACCTCCTAAGGGATGCTGGGTAAATGTCCTTTGTCATTCTTTTTATTTTGATGATGGTAGTGATGGTGTTGGCGGATGATGTTGATGCCACTTCAGAATTCACAAATATTTTTTAAATGTTTAAATCCATGCTTTCTATGAACCAAATCTATCAGTTCATGTATTTTCTAGACATAAGTAAGGATATTATGGACTGATAAGGAAGATTATATACTTTATTGAATTTGAATAAGCTTTCACATTAGACTTCATGTGACTTCTAAGTTCTAAAGGAAAATGATGCCAAACTAACTCCAACATATTGGAATCTTATAGAGACATCTGAATGGATGGTCATATCAACTTAGGCTTTTCTTTGATAGACTTCTTATAACTTATAAAGATGATTCTGAAGGAAAATGGTGCCAATCTGACCTCCAACATGGCCACCCTGGCCATCTTGAAAATCTTGTTAGTACGCCTCTTGGAAATATGGTCATATTGGCATGGGGTTCTCGCTAAAAAAAAAGCAATATTGTGACCTGTTGATCGTCCTAAAATGCTTTCTAACTTCCAACAGGGTTGGCATGGCAGCTATTTAAAAATATTCATTACAAATCCTGAATGGATGATCATATTGACTTGGG
This sequence comes from Venustaconcha ellipsiformis, assembly GCA_003401595.1. Classification (NCBI taxonomy): domain Eukaryota; kingdom Metazoa; phylum Mollusca; class Bivalvia; order Unionida; family Unionidae; genus Venustaconcha; species Venustaconcha ellipsiformis. Next base: position 13,302 of record QKMX01108760.1, on the reverse strand, counting down.
CTTCTCACTGAAAAATGTGCCAATTTGACATCCAAAATGGCCAACTTGGCAGCTATTACGATAATCTTATGCATATCAGATATGCCTATGCCATCAGAGATGTTCAACTTGATAATGCTGTTTTCACAGAAAGACTTCTTATGATATTCAGATGGTATGAAATAAAAATAGCTCAGATTTATTGAGCAGTACTCATATAAACTTTAGCTTTTTTCTGAAAGACTTCTTGTGATATGCTGTTCCAGATGTAGAAATGTTCAAAAAGCATCATGTTCTTACAAGTCAATCTTGGCTACTTCTTTGTGTAATGTAAATCTAAGTAAATATCTATTTCTTTTCTCTGCTTCCTCACTGTTTTCAAAATCAAATAAAAGAAAACTCTTCATTTTCACTCTCAAAATTATCAAATAATGTTATGATATCCACCATTGTTACTGTTTTTAATGAATGAAAGACATCTACTAAAACTACTTACATTAGTATCTATAGCTTATGAATAGTTTAAACAAAGAAAAATAAATTATTTCTGATTGGTTCAGTATCATTAGATTTTTGTAAAACCCATGTTTGTGACCAATCAGAGGTGTTTTTACTAACACCTATTCACTATGACTGAAGGCAGAATCATCTGTTGAATGAAGTAAACAAACCATGAATGCACCCCCCCCCATCCCAAATATAGAAGATATCAGGGCTGACGGAGTTAAGAAAACAAGCCAGTCATGAAAATTTGCAATTTGACCAATATGGTACAGAAGGACTGTCCATACCAACCATACTGCTACAGCCGGTTAGGGTGCGAAGCATATATTGTCTTTGGTATGCTGTTCTGACCGCCAACCAACCAGTCCAGTCATGCAACTATGTACTGGAAAGCTGATTGGCTGGTTATGACATCCAGTGGAATTGAGACTTGTATTAGAGCCATGATGAGTACACATTCACTCTTGACATGTCAACAGCGTACTTTCATATACTGATTCATATGGTCCCATTTCAAGCCCTTTTTCCTTTAACTGTGAGTTTAAGACGTCTAAGCTTGTCTAAGTATGTGACACCATTATCTGCCTCCCTGCTCACTAAAGTAACTATCATACATGACTTGTAATTAATGATAATGCTACACCATGCAGAGTGAGTGAGCTGCATTTAGTATCCGCATTTTCAAGCTACATTCAGTTCTGTTCTGACAGCCCACTTATTCTAATGATGCAACCTGGTTCCTTCCTAAGAACAGGTAGCTGTCACAAGCCAACCTACAGTATCTACTTTTGCCCATTCTTTCATGCACCTGTCAAGAGAAATAAAATTTCTGGACCCAGTAGATAACATCAGATATTACCTGAGATGTACAGACGATATCCACATGAAGAGTAAAATAAATATTGACCAACTTCAAACAACCTGACCTTGAATGTAATGTCTCAATTTTGGACTTAGTGAAATCAGCTGACTGGCATGCTCGATCTGCCTTCTGCAACTTTGGTTTACATGACGTGGCCTCACTAAAGAGAGAACTGAATCTTGTGTTGTTGGTGGCTGTATATACAGTAATAACTCACCATTTGTGAAAGCACAACCATAAACCAGATAATAATTAACCACATTTGCTGGTGAGACAATAAGAGCAAAATCTCACAGTAATTTCACTTGCATGTGTAGAAAAAATTGACTGCACATTGGGAAAAGCTCCTCCTTTTCATTGAGGAATTATGCTCCTTGTGGGTGACACAGATAGAGCTTAGATGCTCGGCGTTTCTTCCTCCTCTTTCCACTTATCTTAATGTATTTGATAGACAAAGCAAATGTTTTAGTAATTAATGTTTCTCTGAAAATATTTACCTGATCATATTGAAAATAATCCTTCCCCACCCTTCCTGCAATGCAAGTATCCTTTATGTTTTTTGCAGAATTAAAAAACAACAGTATATCTAGTTAATGTCATAGTCAACTAGTGGGTAGAAAGGGGGAGTTAATCAGTAAGAGTTGCTTCCCTTTGTCTATATACCTTATAAATTATGTTTCTTGTTTTGAGAATGGCTGGATTCAAGTGTAGCAGAGAAAGTTATCCTATTGTAATGTAAACAGTAAGTATTAATAGAGAAACATAATTTACTAAAAGATTTGATTTTCCTTGAGGACTAAAGGAAAGGAAATTGTTCTGTATAGGAACTTAAAGGTTGAATGTGGAAACTTATGTTTGGAATTCTAGATACCCTAAAACTCTGTACTGTCAAACATTTCTGTTGTATTATTGATGAAAAATTGTATTGATAGGTATGACACTCAGTGTGAAAGAACTTGCTACATGGAGGTTAATATGTAGAGAATTTATGTAGGTAATGAAATTAACATTGATCCTGTGGAGAAAAAAACATTGAATTGACTGTTGCTGCACATGTCAGTTTGGTCATCTACAGAAAACGAAACAAAAGCAAAACAAAATAATGATAGTTACTATGTAATCAGAAAGTAAAGTCAACATCTTTGCATATTTTCTATTTTATATTACAATAATACAAACCACAAGGTGAAAATAAATTCATTTTATCTATAATTTAGTTAAGTTCAGTTCTTTTAATCATACCCCCCTTTAAATACAACCCACTATTGTTTAACATAATAAATGTACTTTTTCATGTTATAGTTGATATTTGCTTCTCTTATTTCTCCTGTCTTGAAAGACCACCTCTTCTGCCAAAAAATAATGGTCTCTCAAGACAGGTGTCTGTCATAACACTATACAATCAATAAATCTGTGCATCGAAACACCAGTCTTTTAAGACAGGTGGTCTTTTGTAGCAGTGGTCTCTCAAGACAGGCTTTAATCTATGTTGAGACAATGTACAAGAAGTAATTCATCAAGGAATGATGGCGAGATGAATCATGTATGTGTATTTATTGTATCATCAGTAGTGTTGTTTAATGTATGATTTTCTTCTTTCAGTCTAGGTCAGTTGATAACAATGGCTGGTCTGGACAAGCAGGGCTCCCCATTTAGTATGACATCAGAGAAGCCATTCTCCAAACATTCCAAGCTGTCCAAGTTCCCAGCCAAGTCCAGTGGCTATCAAGGAGACATCTCCTCTAATGGCCATATAAATAGTTCTTTCAAGAATACAGCTCTACACCAGGGTTTGAATGGCAGCAACCTGCGACCTAAATCCTATCTTAGTACACAGGACCCAACCATGAAAGGTTTTAGTGGTGGTAGTGGTGGTGATGGCTTTAAGGAAGACAAAAAACCAAGGCCTGCAGATGATCTGTATGACAGATTGCGACAGGAAACAAGTGGGATCTTTCAGCATATGGGTGATGAAGATCACCCTGCAAATATCACTGCTGATTCAGGTAAACACCATGACTCTTCTAATGAAGACCGTAGAGCAAGAAGGAAATCACCACTTCCACAGTCTGATCATGAAACAGAAGAAACCACTAGATCCCCTCGCCTAGAGAAGTTGGGTTTAAGGGGTCCAGAGGGGGAGGTTATCATGAGCCTGTCCCCTTTTGACAGTGATCACTCCAAGGACCATTTTAATCAATCTGATGAGAGAGACTTGAACACAGCTAGAGATACAGAACGGTCAGAGTTCCCAGATAAAGGAATGGCATCACGACACAGTGACTTCAACTACAGCATGGAAAGCTTTGAGCAGTCGTACCTCAGTGAGAGGGGAGAGATGGTTCATCTTGGTGATGACCTTGAACTTGCATCACCCTTACCCCAGGAACAAATCATAGACAGTGAGGAGGAAGATTTCTAGGGACTAGGAATTTTCCTTCTAGGATTTTTCAGGATTTGCTTGAACTGAAGAAATGTCATGGGTTCAGTGGGACACTTCAGAATTTGTATACTCCCAGATGACAGAATTTTCAGTGACTTATTAGGATTTGTAGTACTTAACAAAACCTTAATAGCTTTTATTATTTAAACTTTTTGATGATTTAATCCTTTTAAGACTTTAATAGATTAGTTAATTAGGGTATAAAAGTACGATTTAGTTAGAGATTCTATGAGGATAGTCATTTTGTACTGATAAATGTTTATTCAAAAACTAATTGAAAATTAAGAATTGAAATAGTTCAGACAAGCTACACGATAAATTGAAGTAAAGTTTTCATTTAATGACTTAAAATGTAGATTAATCATGTCTCTTTCAATTTTAGTTAATGTTGATTGTACATTTAACTGAATGTTTTTCGGGGTAGATGTATATACAGCAGGGTAATTTAAGCATTGATAAAGATAAATGAATGCTATCAAGTCAGGACTTTTTACAGTGAAACATAATTGGGACTTAGGAGAAAGGCACTTCAATATGGAGCAGTGAGCTATAGATAAAATGTGGAATTTTGTATCATTTTTATATGAATCAGATTACCCTGGAATATAAATTTCAAGAAAGTATTGGTTGTTCAGCAATGTATTGGTAATAGAGCCATGTAACAGCTAAGTGTTGGTAGTACAGCCCTGTAACAGTCTGGTATTGGTAGTGCAGCCATGCTACAGCCAAGTATCGGTAGTACAACCCTGTAATAGTCATGTATTGGTAATATAGCCATGTAACAGCCAAATATTGTTAGTACAGCCCTGTAACAGTTACACATTGATAATACAGCCATGTAACAGCCAAATATTGGTAGTACAGCCATGCTACAGACAATTATTGTTAGTACAGTCCTGTAACAGAAAACATATCGGTAATACAGCCATGTAACAGCCAAGTATTGGTAGTACTGCTCTGTAAAAGTCAAGTATTAGTAGTACAGCCATGCTATAGGCAAGTATTGTACAGCCCTGTAACAGTAACATATTGGTAATACAGCCATGTAACAGCCAAGTATTGATAGTACAGCTCTGTAACAGTCAAGTATTGGTAGTACAGAAATGTAAGAGCCTAGTTTATGCTTTTTTAAAATCTTTGTTTAATAATTAATTGCTAATTCATAATAAGTTGTAGCATTTAGAACTTGTAATTAGACATTCTGTTCCTACAATTTGTGCTTTAGTTTTAAAAGAAACTAATGTCAAAATTGGAATACAATTAAATTGTCTTATTCTCTCATCCTCGTGGAATGCAAATTTTGGATTTAAAGAGAGAGAGAGAGAGAGAGAGAGAGAGCGCTAGAGAGAGAGAGAGCTATGAGTGGAATGACATATTTACAATGCATAACTCAGCGTGTTGGACCTTTGTCATATGGTGCCCAGAATTATTCCAAAAAATTATTGAATAATTGTTTCTTTTTCTTCTAATTATTTAAACATCATACTGCCCCATATCAGTAAATTATGAGTGTAGATTGAATCACTGGACTTCTCAAAATCGTCACTGATTATACTCTTGATGTAGCTGGTTCACTATCAGACTAAATATATTTACTTAGTAAGTTGTGTGTACTTTAAAGCCCTTTCCCATACTACGTAAATTCTTTTTGAATCATTAGAAAAGCAGGAAAAAATATTGTTGGGTGGGAGTCAGTAGTTTTTATAAAAAAAAAGAAAATATGTTTTTAAAAATATTGAAAAGAATGGATACTACTATTACTAAAGTAACAGCAAATCCATATGTAACGTGTCACATTTTCCAATACATCAGTTTTAGACAATATACTTATTGTCTTATTGCTATCAATGATAAATAAAGATGTAACATCTTTTGTTTTTTTAATAAATATAATCTACATGGAGCAGCCACCTGAATATTTTTGGAACAAATGTCTGGTATGGTCAAAATATTTCAGAAACCAAAATGTGTGTGAATGTATGCGTAACTCTGGTTAATACAAACACCAGCAAATAAAAATGAGAATAGAATCGTTTTGTTTTTTTTAAAGTTCTTATCAAATGAAGTCTTAAATAAGGGGGAAATTAGATGATCTAGTATGATTATTGTTCTTGTTAACTGGTTAACATGTAACAGAAAGTGTGTCATATTTGGCTCTGGATTTACCACTACTTTAATACGATGATTAACTGGTTTTCTCTCAAACTATCCATTAATAAATCATTTCCTTCAAACAACTTTTCTTTCCACCTTCCCAATTTCATCCAACAACTGTTTACGTCACTCTTATGTTTTAAAAATTAATTTTTAATTGCCATCAAGCAGACTTACTACCTCAAAAATAAATAAAATGTACATATTTCCGTTACGGATGGTGAAGTTTTATTTGATCAGGTCCCCAAACAAGTCATTGAGGATTATAATAAAAGCTGTTATTGCCGGTATCTTTTTAAATGAATTCAGTCTTAGACTTCACATTTATTCACAAGATCTGATGTGCTGGCAGACTGCAATACAATATGGTTATATAAAAATATGGTGTAAGGGACTGATATGTCTATGGTGCAGATCACGGGGCTTTGATAAGTCCACTAAAAATGCTTTCACACCCTTTTGTCTTGTGCTTTGTTAACTAGAGTGTCTAAACAATTAAAAACATATTGACCAAATGCCCAGTTTAATTATGGACACCTAATGTCCAGTATCTGACATATCAAGTTAGCAAATGGTCATTTGGACAGTTTTGAGTTCATTTGTCAAGCATGTTGAGCTATTACTGTGATTGTAGGATCTCTGATTACACACACACACACACACAGCATAACGATTATTTATAACATTTAACTGGGGATGAGGATTTAATGTTATAACCTAGTAACATTATATCCAAAACTATGGGCTAATTTAATTTAAAATATTCATGTCGATGATTTTGGACATACATTAAACAGTTGACACTGATATGATTATTTGTAGAACTTGTATTTAATCATAATACATTATTCAAACATACATTTATATAAATGCATATTATCTTTAATAAAAAAACTTGATAAACCATTAAATTTTACTGTCTGATGAAAGTGTCAACATACTTGTACATGTACCAATCTGTATTATATCACAATAAAACCTGTGTTGTATAAAGGGAAACTGAATCTTACTATGGCATTAAAACATTCTTCATGTAAATACCCATTAAACGGACTTTTTCATTTTGTATGATGCTGTTATCTGTGATATTCTATTTATAGGAAATTTACTGAACCAAATGTTACTTATCCCACTTGTTCGCCTTGCACTGAATTATTGCCTTGTAATCCTATTAGAGTAATACTACCGAGAATGTTTTAAAGTCCTTTAGAAATATACTTGTTGGTAAATGGGTAATTCAAACAGCTGTAGGAGTTTGTCTCTCTTGTATAAAGCCCTAGGTAAATAGGTCATTTTTAGATGGTCTTTATGCATGTATTTCATAATTTGAGCTACAGTGTCTATTTGTTTCTTACATTTCTTGCTGAAATTTGCACAATCTCTGAAGGACAAAAAATAGTCTTTCACAAGTTTTCATTGATAACATTGCACGATATATTGATATTGAAGTGTAAGAGTGCTAATGAGATTAGGACAACCCAGTTAGTAAAGCAATTATCAATTTTCACATTAACCATCTTCTTTTATAATTGTGCATGACTACCAAATCTACCTTGAAAACAAAAAAAATACCTTAAAATGATTATCTTTAGATAATGTTAAAAATATGACTTTATTGATGTAAGAAGTACAGGGAAGTTGCCATTGTTTTTGTATGCTTGTTTGGTTTCCTTCATTCTTGTCAACTATTTGCATATTTGGAAATCCCAAAATAGACTGAGGTACTTGAGAAATCTTAAGAGTTTGAGAATAATTCAGCTTGAACTGGTTTATTTTGGTAACCTATGTTTATTAAAGGATCAAGGATCAAGTTGGTCCAATAAAAATGTAGACATTTGAGCCATTTGTATGAAAAATACATACATTGCAACTTTAATGAGTAATTGGTCATGTAAGAATAATGTTCATACACACTTGGCAAAATTTGCTAGGTCAGTGGGACTAGACTTTGGAGTCAAACTCTTCCTTCATGATGTCAAAAATATTAACTACCTGCAAATTGTATATATATTTACATTAACTAAAGTGTAGATCAACAGAAGTAAATGTAAAATATCCCTTGGCACCTTGCTTATTCGTTTATTTCAGAACCATTCGTAAAAAAAATCTCACAAAAAGACGATATTATTTTTCAATGTTCTGAAATGTAGAGAATCCTTTTTCAGAATAGGTGTGGTAGGAAAAGTGCAAAATGTTTGTTAATTGGTCTGATGTTCTTTTAGGTCTAATGAACAATGTTTTAATATATATATTATTTAACAATTATTAAAGTAGTGTCAGTGGAGTATTTTAATCACAGTTTTTAATTATGAACCCTTATCTTCAAGAGATCATGTTTGATTGTTGACATTTTCACTTTGGAAACTTGTAGCAGTTTCCTCTTGTATGTGAGATTGTACAAAGTGTAAATATTTTGACTAATTTCACTTGTAACACTGCATTAAGATGTTGAAGGATACAAATTTATATCTGGTATTCCTTGCTCAGCGATAGGTTGTGACAAATCATTTAGGGATAATTAAATGTGCTGAGGTTGTGAAACTATTTATTCCAGCTTTATGTTTAGAGCTTGCCTCAATTATCATATCTTTTTAAAAATAAAATAGTAATATGTCTCATAGTGTTGTTATTTACATCATTAACTCTTGTTGTTAGGACATTAGTATTCAGTACTATACCATACTAATAAAGATAAAGCTACAGTTACCAATGTGAGTCAGATGGTTTTTAATTTAATTTGTGAAAAGTTCAAGGGAATCCATTATATTACACAATTTACAAACCCAATGATATTTGTCAAGCTTGATGTATTTACTGTTTAGGCATCTGTGTGTCCATCTGTCTCCACCCTATATTAAGGCCAAAGTTAGTCTTTATTAGAATACCCTCAGTGTTACACTTTTTATTTTTACTTTTGTCTGAATTTTAGGCAAGCTTGGCTTGGCAGAATGCATGGTTTTTGTTTAAGGATAACATTAATAAACTTGGAGCAAATCTGGATGTCAGATTTTAGCATCCATAGAAAAAGTAAAACTGAAAGACTTATCATGGACCAATGCATTCTCATTATTTGTATAGACTTGAATATTTCTGCGAGTCACTTTCACCTTACTTTTGAACTGATGACCTTATTTGTTTCATTAAGTACAATCCAGAAACTAAAGCAGAGAAACATGATTTTGCCACTAACAAGGTCATTGTCGCCTGTCATTGCTTACTAAAAGACTGGAGGATTGGGACCTGGATGTATTACTGAGTCAAACATAGGTAATAGCTCTACAAAATATGGTTAGATTCTTTCCTGAAATTGATTATCATCAAATATCCTGTTAAATTGAAGGCCTTATAGATAATGTGATCAATAATAATTTGGAGTTAGTTTAACTGGCTGTATCCATGAATCATGGGTTTGATATCACATCAGGCCAGCTTATGTCAACTGTATTGGTGTGTCACAGGAAAGGTGCTTAACTCTCATATCGTAAAGCCAATAATGTGTTGAAAGTGGCGTTAAAAACTTACCAACCAACCACCCAACAAAAATTGATCATTTCAACTCAGTAGACCATATATTATATATTTCTAATCGTTTTTTATCAGACTTGGAATATGAGTTTATATCACTCAGATTGCATGATTATAAAGCACTTGGTTGAGCTTGTTTCTTCTCCAGAGGCTGTATTTCCGATGTGAATTTTTTGTCAGACTTCGAGTATATGCCTAGATCGTCAGGATCTTGGAGGAGTCTGGTAATGAGATCCATTCGTGTTTTTGGTAATGTTGCATTAAAATGGCTGGGTTTATTACCAATTGGGAAACAGATGTTTTTAATTGAATTATATCAGACTTGGAATGTTATTGGTTGTATTTATGGATAGGCAGATGATAGTGGTGCATAACACTTTTTTTTAGGGTTTTACATGTATAACTTGGGGAAAGTGAGATACACCTGTGTTGTTGGTCTATCAACCAGTTTGCCAAAACTGTAACTGCATAGCATGTCATTCCCCCCCAATTCTGAGTACATTTGATAGCCATTTATACATGGCACACAGTCATTCCATGTAATAAAATGGTCAGCTGTCATTCATCCAGGTGTAGAACAATCCTTTTTTGATTGATTTCATTGCATTATTGATTGAAAATGCATTTGTGTTGGGTGTTTCTGTATGGGAGGGTGCGAGAGAAATTTGGAAATTGTTAAGCAACAGACTGAATATGTGCACAAAATTGGACTTATTGGTTGAAAAAATGGCTGATGTAGACCTGTACTATTTCAATATATTGACATTTTTATATGCCTGACATAAGGTTATTTAAATAGTTAATTAAGCAATGGTATCCTCGTGTCTGATACAATTTTTTCAGCATAATAGCTTAACTTCTCCATCATATAAAATTAACAAACCTTTATGGCTGGCTTGCACTTAGGTTAGGGAAGAAGACTATCAGTTTCAGGGTTCAAAAGGTTCAGGACACTCAGGAATGAAAATGGTTTCTGTACAATAACAAACTTTGTGGATGGATTGCTTTTTGGGAAAGATAAAAGCCTATTGATTTTTAAGTCCCAAGATGCAAGGTCAAGGTTATCATGATTCAAAGAAGAAAACTGTTTCCATTCAGTAACATTAGTTCTACATTATATGCCTAGAGCAAACTTTGTGTATGATATGTTGTGCTTAAGAAAGTAGATTATTATTGAATTAGGTGATTATTAAATATATGGCGGGCATATAAAGTGCTGTTAACAATTTTCCTGTTCTAGATAAGTGTGAGTTCAAAATTTGTATGAAAACACACTGACAGTCTGTATTTAGTCGTTACTAAGTTTACATCAGTGGCCACTTTCATACTTATATTGAAGCATATTGATGCATTCTAACAAATTGGTTAGCATTATAAAATCTTACTCACATTGATCACCTAGCTGCTGGACTTTTTCAGCATTCATTCTTTTGAAGAAAATTATTATCCTGTGTCTCTTTGCTGAAGAGTACTATGAATGAACATTATACACTTACACATGCTTAATAATCATCTATGTAGGAACTAACAAGATATAATTTTGGAGATTATTCACTAATGACCTGTACCTTTGTGAAGTCTTGAACAGACGTTGCTGTGCAGAAAATAGACCTACTAAGACTGACCTATTACTCCAGAAACTCAAGGTGGCTTTTATTACCACAAGCAAGGAGTTTACTTAGGCATATTATTTTTTTTCTTGGAGTCAAAATAACACTGAACTCTGGATCAATAAGCCTCTTCTACACCTCATGGGCAAGCCCTCCACAAAACTGGTCAAGGTATGTAGTCGAGATCTAAAGTTGTTGTGCAAAAACTTAAATCACAGTGACCTTGAGCTTCAACATTTTGACCTCAGAATCAATGGGTTTGTTTCTTACTCCATGCACAAGTCCTCTGCAAAACTTCGTGTTTTATGTGATGTAGAACTTGTGTTGTTTTGCAGAAACCAGTTTTCTTATTTCAGCTATTGACTATATTTGACCTTTAGACTCTACATCAGTATGGTTCTTTCAATCAAGTCTATGTCTATGGGGCCGCTGAATGATAGATCTTTTTCCAGGAAGGTGAACCACCAATTTTTAACTCATTGTTTCCACCTTTGCACACCCAAAAGCATGGACTGTTAAATGCTCTATCTTTCAGCTGAGACAGAGAAAATATTTGGGTCTAAGCTTTCCTCCCATCAGATCATTTACCAAAAGTCGATAAGAAAGTGACAGGAACTGCTTCATCGATGGGCAAATCCTAGAGAAACAATCTGATCATCCTGTCAGCAGATATACCCAGTAAAGTCAGCCACTCCTTAAGCAGCCCAGGTCACCACTGTTTCCTTCATGTTCTGAGATCTCCTTTGTGCATGGCTCAGGTCAGGGATATTTTAATTACATTGAGTTCAGATCTTCATTTGTGGAGAGGATAGTAACAGCTAGAAGGCCATCCACAAACAGGAAATGGTAAGTTTTTAATGACTGGTGTTACATTAGTGATGTCACACAACTCTGCTTCCATTCTAAAGCTGGCCAACTTCTTTCTCTTTCTCACTGAAGACAAGAAGTTAGTCCCCATCACCAATGAAGGGATACCAGTCCATGTTCTCAGACATGTTCTAACATCATGAATGTGACAATCTTTGGACAAAGCATGGACTTTTGTGACTTGATGTCCAATTTTGATTTATCCAGACCATGCTTACTGACATTATTCCCAAAATGGAACATCTCCTGGGTAGTGACATAGCTTGATTTGTCCAAGTTTGAGTTTGTGTCCCTCCCATCTACATCCATCAATCAGCTATCATATAAGACATTCTTTCTGATTGTGCTTGCTTAAGGATGCAGAGTTAGTGAAATACATGCCTTCTCCATGGACTTAAACAGCATGTAGTTCCATCCCAACAGATAAGTTGTCCTAATGACTCTACCTGGTTTTATTGTGAAAAATAGGTTGCTGTTAATAGGCAATTAAATAACTAATCGTCAACTCTCCTCAATTGATATGTCGAGAAAGCTGAAAGTCCAAGATACTGTACACACTATCATATTATCTGAAGCTAACTTCTTCAATGGCTGAACCAGGCTTTGTCTGCCTTTAAAGCCCAGAAAGCAAGACATAATACCATAAGTGCTAGCTGCTCAAAAGGGAGTTATAAAATGTGCATTTACTGACCTCTCTCAGGAAATGGTAGCAATCATTCAATATAGGGTCACAAAATATGTTCAATTTCCTTCTATTCTCCATTTGAGATATAGTTGAGTTATTTGGATGGCATGGTCTCGAAGATAAGAGAACTTAACCTGATAGGGCCATTGGTAGCTGCAGACAGTAACCACTCCCCATTTAGCACAGCACAACCTCTGAGCCAGGCAGTATTGGCTTTCACAGGTCACACCTGGAAAAACTTAGACCATAATCAAGTGTAGAATCTCACGAATCTCCCTCACACATGTAAGGTCTCCCATTGTACTAAACTAACATTTGGAACATTTCATCTGTTAGTACACTCCTCCTACATGACAGGTAGAGGTAGGATGCACAACATTTCCACCTCCTCTTACCTTTCTCCTAATGTTATGTGATAAGGTAATTATTTGAGGTAGAAAGACATTTTTTTGTGTGTAAATTATAATATTTACAAGATCACATTACAAATAATCCCTCCCACCCTTCTCCCCACAATGCAAGCATCCTTGAGGTGGCACTCTACAGTTTCCCATTAGACATAAGGTTAGAATTTTAAAGAAAAAGAATTTGCCCGAGTTTCCTCACTAGTTATACTCGCTATTTAAAAAAATTATTTGTGTATCTTAGGTATTGTTTAAAGAACCTTTAATTC
>QKMX01108563.1:215-13807 GCA_003401595.1 Venustaconcha ellipsiformis | reverse complement strand
AGAGAGAGAGAGAGAGAGAGAGAGAGAGAGTAATTCAAATTTGATAGATAATTGATGGTTCTTTCTGTTGTATGTATTACTATAAAATATTTTTGATATCACTATTATATTTTAAAGTTATGACCAATTTGATTGAATAGTTAATAAGGCTAATGCGTATTAGGTCATATTATTTTTCAGTTTGTATTGATCTCTTCAGGATAAAGAAATAGAAAGATATCGATAACGACTATGTTGATACTGCAGAACTAATTCAGTGAAGGGGAGTGGAGGAAGGGTGACAGAGAAGGAGAAGCAAGGCGGAGAAAGAATAGGTATTTAGGCTAAATAAAAGAGTAAAAGAGGCGACTAAAACTTGCCAATAATGGTCATATTACATCGATAGACTTGGAAAATATTTTTTTATATAATGTATTCATAAACTGACTTCTTAGATAGAATATGTGTTGGGTATATCAGGTTTTCCCTATTCCGATAGGAACAATAGGACGCAGACTTAGTTACACCATATTCCACTTATTTGAGTGTTCGTTGTCTGATAGACGTTTTAATTCTCTCCCTTGCTGGAACGAATACTAAACAGTAATTGGAAATTCCTCACGTGTTTCCGTGCAGTTATTACCTGATCAACCCTATTACCTGTCCAAAACTCCGCTCATCGTCTGTACGTCTGTATTTAATTTCAATTTGGCCTTCTGTTTGTCCGTATATGGACCCGTCCGTGTAAATGTTCATCCGTCTGTCTGCACGTCATTCAACACTATAATTCGTTTATAAATTTGTCTGACCACCAGTTCCTTGAGGCGTCCATTTGCCAATTGCTCGTTTGTCTATTCTCTCTTTGCTGATCTGTCCGTTTGCCTTTTAATCTTTTTATCCATCAGCGCGTTCGTCCTATTTTATCTATCTATTGTTGTGCTTGTTTGCCAGTCTAAACAATCGTCTGTTTGTCTCGATAAAACGTCCACTGTTTATATCGTCATCATATTCTTTTTATTCAATGAGAAGATATAATAAAAATGTAATGCACTATGAAAGTGTGCTTTCATTTTACTGTTGCACCTCCCGTTTTGCAGTTTAGAAGAAGACTGCTAAATGTATTACGATGAGGGAAATTAAAAGAGGAAGCGATAGATCTGAAAAGAAGAGTTGTGATTAATTATCGTATGCATACCTGCGTACCTACGTAACTGTATATATATACAACAATTGCATACTTAGAAATAACTGTAAATGTATTTAATTCGAAAATAAATTCTTCAAATACATTTGCTTAATGTTGTCTTGATTGTTTTCCCATTATTTCAAGCATCCAAGCACAGCACAAATAGGAAACATTAGCTAGTCATATACGCGATTTAGGAAATGAGAAGGCGAGAAGAAGCAAAATTATATTGGTGCAATAATATTTTCTTCATGGAACAGCAAATTGTGTGTGTGTGTGTGCGTGTGCGTGTTCCACAGTGAGTGTGTGTTTGTTTACGTGTACGCTTTTATGTATTATATTTCTTAAGGGGTGTTTTATCGCTCCGACGAACACAAATGACAGTGACATGTGACGCGATCACGTTTACTTCTTAGAATTTAATTTCAAGAATATGCATCGATCCTAAACACCCTATCAAACTCTCATTCAGACCATATTAGCAATTTCTGCGATACAAAAAATAGCCTCATATGTATGTGGGCTTAGCAATTTGGCATGCAGACATCATGCCACAACTTTGTGTAAGCTTCGTATTACTTCAGTCTACAGGTAGAGAGTAAATCGTCTATCAGATCTTTCCTATATTTTCAAACTATTCTTTTAGGACTAAATTCTGAAAATTCCCTTCAGTTATCATCTAAACAGCCAGAATTAACCTTCGTTACCTTGAGATATGCCTCTGCCATATGTTGAATTTTCTTCAGCGACTGTCGATTTCACAAATAGTTCAAAGCAAAATTCTTAATCAAAATGTATCGATTCAATTGTTTCCAGCAACATACTGGGAACCACACTAATATATTAATATAAAAATGATATTAATGGTTACATGTAACAAGCTGAGTAAATAAATACATAAATCAAAATTTTAATATTTAATTGAAATGCAATTTAAAAAAATGCAATAAAATAAAAAATGAGATTAAATACACAGATAAACAGAGCTTTAAAAATAAATATAAAATAATTAGATAACTTAGATGTGTATTAGGAATTTAAACTGAGAACAACCACACAATCACACATACAAGCATATGAAATTAGCTAAAAAGACTTTTGATACAGTCCGACTTTAAAAAAAATCTCAGAAAGCCCGATGTAATTTCTATATAAAGATTGTAATAATTTGGAACTCCAAGTTTATTAGCGCAATTTTTCGAGATATGGCTTATTCTAAACTGTCGTCCAACATTAAGAAAGTGTTACCAATGTGACACTGTCATGTCAGTTACACTGAGTGTAGTTTACCAATCAGTCTCCTTGGATCTAAAAAACGTTATTTACAGAAATGTGAGCATGGGCATGGATGTGCATTCTAGGCGTTGTTTCTTCTTTAATACAGTCTTTATACATATGATGATATAATATTCATTTATTATTATATAGTTTCTATTGTTTTCAAAATTTCCAGTAATACAAATATGAAAGACACGCAATCAGTTCATTGTTTCCTTTCATGGAGTACATGTACATAAAATGTACGTCTCTTGGCGAGGATGAATCATCATCTGAATTAGATTGAGATCATTTTATTTCATCTAGGTCACTCGTACCGCCGTAAAGCTGTTTTTTATGTTTAGAATCAGTGGATCAAGACACCAGGACTATTCAAATCTCTGTTGGGTTTACTCCAAAACGTTTTGGCAGATATTCAGATAAAACCACTTCAGACGTGACAAAGAGGTCAACTGCCATAAAAAGAAGAACGGTCTTTTAAGTGAAGGATTTACATATATGATAAATTGACGATTTTCCAATTCCGTTTGTCTTGAAAGCAACACAAGTCCGATTTCGACCAATACCACGATTACTGATATATTGCAGATACCATGTTGTGTTGATTAAAAAAAACTATAATTTTTTTCTCGAGATAGTACATGCATAGTTACTTGCAAATATTTGGAGAAAAACATAACGTTAAACCTTAGCTTTACATGGAAATGCCTTTTGGTGAACAAGGAGAAATTGTATATTAAATTTGTCTATAAGGTTTAGATATATGAAAATATGTATGAAAAACCCTCTATTTTCTATCTTTTAATATACCCGTCTATCTACAACAGTTCTGGCTATTCTATATCCAGATTAACGGAACCATGGCATGCATAGATACCTTGCATTAGAAGTTTTAAAACAAGGCAAAAGCGTAAAACAGATTTCCCCGTACGATCGATTATGATTGCGTCATATTCTTAGTTTAACACAACCGAAATAACAGTGATTATATATGCATTGTGCCTCGTCAAGTTCAGTATAGTCTCTTGATTTAAAAAGGTAAGATCTTTTTTTTATTTACGAAGGTAATATCATTTTAGGCTGGAGGACAGGGAAGTGACTCTACAGTGACAACAACACAGCTTAATCTTAGACATGTGAAAGCACTGCTTATAGATACTTGTTATAAACATGGGTGTGACATTGGATAAAGTTAAATCTCGAAAGTCTGAATAAAAAAGTCGCCAGTTTGCAGCAGGCACATTTTTCTTTTAAATAATTCTAAAAATTTTCTTATTAGTCATCCAAAGGCCGTAAGGGTAATAAATCTTACGTTCACATCACGTGTTCCAGCATCCCCTCATTAATCGATTTTGAGATGGACCTTGCTTTAAGATTTTATCTCTAGAAACATGTTCGACGGTAGAAAGAAATATTGATGAAATTCATCGAAACTAACCAGAGAAATCGGAGGATCCTTATGGATACTGGCTAAGAAAATGAGAAACATAGTGGACCAATTCTGTCAAAATTTTGCACCGACCGAACCCTTTCTTAGAGGATATTGATTTCAACAATTTGTTTCGGCAGGTTTAAACAGAGATCTTCTCCAACTGTAGAAACAGTCTTAAAGAAGTTTCGTTGTGTAATTTTGGAGACGTTGGGGATTATATATATGAAGGTCTTAACTAAGCCCGTAAGGAGATTAATTCTTACATCTACGATAGATCCTAATATCCCATCCTTTAATAAAATCTTGACATGGATATTTCTTTGAGAATTTGTACCTACGGATACGTTCGACTACCAAAAGAAGTATTGATAAAGCTCAACGAAAGGAATATGAGAAATAGTAGGGTAATTATAGGTGTCTGCTACCTAACATGGGCACAGATCAGACTGATTCTATCAACAAAATGCATTACATAAACACTTACTTAGAGGATTTTGATTTGAATGACTCTTCGTTTCTATTTTGGGACCAGCTCCAAGAGAAACTAAGTATAGACGAAATGATAGCTATAACAAAGCCCACAAGGAGATTACGTCTTGAATCCATATATGGACCCCCACAACCCCATTAAAAAATGTTGATAGAGATCACTGCTTGTTATCTTCTACCAAGGGATATGCTATACCCACAAAAGAAGTGTTGACAAAATAAACATTGTACAGTGAGGTATCAGTTATTACTAATACGCGAACCAGTTCTTAAGAAATTTTGATTGTATTCCTTTTTTATAGTTTTTAGTAAGGAGCCTCTTCCAACAACAGCACCAGTTTAGAGAAACGTCGTCAAGCCGATCGCGAACTTATTGAAATAAAACTTGTACGGCGAGGTGCGGGGCCAAACAAAAGGCTGTAAGTTGCTTCAAAATTACGTTCGCATCCAACATCCCCTCCATAAAGGATTTTGACATGGACGCTTCTTTCAGATCTTATCTCTAGGAATGTATTCTTTCTCCAGAAGACGTCTTGAAGAAATTTGTCCAGGGAATTTCTTGTTGCTATATGTATAAAGGATATACATATTGGACCGATTTTATCAACAGTTTGTACAAACAGAACATGTACATAGAGAATAATGATTTCAAACCATCTTTGATGGGTTGGAGTTATGGATCTGTTACAACTTAGGTAAAACTTTAGGGAACACTCATCCAATACGGCCTTAGATACCTGGAAGCCATAACAAAACCTAAATGGGGATTCAATTTTATTTCTGCGTATGAACACCTGAGTTAATTGTGGCATGGACCCTTCTTAGAAATTTTGTATATAGGGATAAGTTCGACCCCAATAAAGAAGTATAGGCGTAATTCATCGAGCGGAAACAGAGAAATGCGATACAATAGAGAGAATTGTTATGAAAGGTATACGCAATTTCAATTGAGTCTATCAACATTTGCAATACGTGAACGTGAACTTAAACTTAAGGAATCTGACTACAACCCATGTAGTAAGCAATATATTTTGAAAGTAGCAAAAGATTATTGAAAATTCGGAAAATCGATTTTGAGAAATAGAAGATAAATATATCATTTATATAAGAAATGCTCTGCTCCAATAAGCGGAAAATGTTAAGACGAAATTCAGAAAGATCAAATAGTAGTATGAACATTACCGCGTAAATCTAGCACTCCCTAGATTATTTTAGTATAAAAATGTGTTAAAATTAGTCTCCCATCTGGCAAGAGCGATCTCCCATTGAAATTCACTGGGAAACAGACATATTGAAGAAAAGGCGCATGCGCCCAGACTCTTCCAATCCACGGAAAGAACATCGTTTGTTATTCAGGCTTTTAAACTTGGGACAGGACGCATAAAGTTTCGTGAGTGGTCGAACCCAGCTGGTGTAGGTTCGTCTGAATAGCGAGGGGTGGGTGAATAGACCATTCGGCTGGAGTTGTCTAGTTCAGTCGAGACAGAATCTGCTAATACACCTAGTTTTCCCGGAGTGTGCCGGATTTAAATGTGAATTAATCGTTGAAGACATCATCAAGACAACTTTCTCTTTGCTTCATGATGTAATTAACCAAAATGCTGTTGGTATACAGTATTAGAATGCCCTTTATAGACTGTGTCTCCTGCCACGATTGAAATTCATTCACTATGACATCCATTTCCAAGAGAGTGATGTATGGTGCACGGTTCTGAACAGTGCCGGATTAAGCTAGTGTGGGACTTGTAGCACATGTTTCGAAGGGTCCCTAAATAAAAAACCCCACATAATATTAAAACACATAAAGTTTAACTTGCATAGTAAAGTAATTGTATTTTTAATTAGCTATACAGCCAGATAATGCGACAAATATGTCGGACATTACAGTAATATTATTATTTACATGTAGGAAATTGATAGCATGAAATAATTTAGCGCGAGCCCTTGAAAGTGCGGGGTCCGCAGCATGTTCTGCTTTTGCTGATAGGTTATTCCAGCACTGGTTCTGAAAGTGCCACATTCTGATTACTTCTGTAAAAGAGTGTAGGAGCTGGACACACCAGCCCGCCGAGTGGACTATCTGTGCAAATGATGGTTTCCAGCGCTGTGACCCAAAACGAATACCGTCTGTAAGACAGTCGAGGTTTGCTGAGATGGGACTTTATATTCACAGAGTCCTTTGATCCACTGGGACGAGATAAGCATTAACAATGTTCTCATAAACGGGGTGCCTAGGACGATGAGATCTGTTGCCGCATTCGCTTATTCCAAGAGGCGAACGAATTTCTAGGTTGAGATACGAACCTGTGAGAGAATAGAAGTCACAATCGAGACAATTTTCAAACCACATTCCTTAGGTCAACATATCCTGTTTACACACGGTTTGAGCTTCATTTTGGGTAAAGTTTTGAAATAGGATTATATCAGATTTGTCTTGTTGACAATTTAATCAAGAAGGAGCAGGAGCAGGAGTGAACCAAGGGATTCCATGTCTGGATTTCGAATATAACTCCTCTGTGCTTTTGCAGAATGTTGCTTATGCAGTTGGAATTCACTGATACAGTGACTGGTGATCAGACCCAGAGGTAATGCCTTTAACTAGTATATCGTGTAAATGAATGCGAACATCAGGAATTTATCGGAAGACTTATGAACTGGAATATGGCGGTATGCATCTTAAAAATCTAAGCTGACTGCAAAGTATACGTCCTGAAGGGAATTGAGGACTAGTATCTTTCTCTATTTTAATTCATGGTACTTAAAACAAATGGCTGAGAAAACTTAGGTTTACGACCAGGCGATATATGTCCAATGCTTTTGGCACTAAAACCTGTCCTGAGTAATATCAGGGTGAATTTATGTATCGAACAATCTCTAACGCCCTTATGCGAGTAGGTTACTTATCTCTGGTTCTGATTGACTTTATTCCGTAACGTCTATAGCTGAAAAGGAGCACTTGACAATGGGGGATAGGCGATGAATTGGATTTGAAAGACCTCCGACTTTTTGCAGGATATATAGATTTTCTGTGCAAGGCATGGTGTCATTTTATGCAAGGAAGAGATAAGTGGGGGTTCGTATGGGTTGCTGATGAATAACCTGTAGAAAAATGACCATTTTAGCAACCGATATTTAGAAATTAGCTTCACAAATTTAGTCTCTGGATTTCCAATTGTTGAAGCAGATCTATACATAGAAAAAAAGACATTTTGAAATCAAAATGCTTTAAGAAGATGAAAACGTAACAGAAACTTTTGGTAGAATCGGACCTCATCTAACGGCCTTATATAGGCGGTATCTATAAAGGCCCGTTTGATTATGTTTGATGAATTTTTCCATTACATTCACTGTGGTGTGATGAGCAATATTTTCTAGTTACAAGATCTTGACATAAAATCCATTAAAACATCTTTGAGAAGGGATGGTGGTATAGACCAAACGTGGGCGCAAGAAGAAATGGTGGCCGGAGTATAATGTAACATGCTTTTATATAGCTAGCAACTATTTAACCTTCAGCCTATCTAGCTCAGCGATTTCGAATAACGTTTTCGTACCTTTGGAACAATTTCCAAAGTAAACTTTTTCAATAAGGGATTGAAACAGACATTGTATAGGGGTTCACGTGATGCATAATGTTGTTAGAATCACGCCTCTTTGCAGCGACATCATGTAGCCGGTACACATAAGGACCCTCCTATATCTCTCATTCGCCTAGAGGAATTTTACAATACCTTTTTTTTTAAAACTCGAAGAAATAACTAGATGCAAAATCTCCAAGAAGTTTAGATGTCAGAATTCCTTTTGATAATGGGATGTATATTTCCATAAGTCAACAAAAGTTTTGATCTCATTACGGGATATTATATCTACCATCTTGTTCGTGTGTGATACCTCTAAACTGCTTAGCAAATGTTGTCTAAACATTTCCTAGTGGAAACTGTCAATGAGGCGATGACATAAATATGCTGTAGGCAAGCATTCTTTAAGTGTAACATGTCAATAAAAAAAGACGGTAAACTGGATTTTAATAGCCGGGACTCATGAAAACTATTATCTTTTAGTTTGTTAGAAGAGTTTGAATACTTCTTCAGGGAACTAAACATTTACTTAGATCAAGCCTCTCAAAGTGCGGTCACTGATGAGGGGATGTTGGATACTATATTTTAGCCTTGGATATCATAAAGTCGGCTGTACTAATTTTCTCTAAGCTTTTTGTACTCTTTTAGAAGGACCATCAGTAGAACCCGCCAACAAAGAGTTCGAATTAATCTTTTTTATTTATCAGACTTCCTTCGATGAACATTGCCAATACTTCTACTAATCGAATATTTCCCTGGGGATAAAATCTCAAGGAAGGGTCTATGTTAAATCTTTTAAGGTGGGAATGTTATGACCCATATGTGGACTTAAGATTAAATTCCCGTACTGCCTATGTTTTACCTCTCATTTGCTTATCCTGTATTTTTAGAAACCGCCACGACACAGTTCCTCTGAACCTTTGCTACTGTCAGAACATATCGCTAGACAGAAATGATCTAACAGGTCAAAATCAAATTTTTCTATTTAGGGTTTCACGTGTTGCAAACTGTTGATATTTTCTTTTCTCGCTGTACAGGTTTCATATTTTCTATATCCATTAAAACCCTTCTATCGCGCTGAGTCCTTTGACGACTATCGCCAAGCTTCTTGTGGGGGAGGATCAAACATATCACTAGGAACAAAATCTTTATTTGAGGGAATGTTAGGAATAACTTGAGAGATAGTCTGCTTATAGACTTTGTCTTGTTCTATCATATTATTCACAACCTTTTCTCTGACATTGGCTTGGCGAACGTTCTCCAAACGTTTTCTGCTACTAAGATCTCAAAATAGAAACATTTATAGGTGGATCCTCTAGTAGTGATTTACACTGCAAAATGTTGTTTGTGTAACTGAACTAAGATTGAAATCTTCTTTTTTATGACTGCTATCGTTTACTCTATCTGACGAGACAAATGTTGTAGTTGTAAAACAGGAAATGTGTGGGGTCATTTAGGATTCTTTTTGAACGACAGAATAGACCGATTAAAATATTCCATTAAAGGGAAAAATGATTTATTTCTAAATATTTTACATTGGTTTGATCTATGAAATTTACTCTGTACTTTTAATACAGGTGAATACATACGGTAGTAAATAATACAAAAAGTAAACAGTTATATTTGACTGCAACTGATAGTTCCAATATAGTCGTATGGCTACTATTATTGCCATTAAGTAACGAATGCTTTTAATATTCGATAGAACATGTTTTGTACAGTTATCGTGTCCTTGATTACCTTTCTGTGTCTGTCGGTCTCTTGTCTGTCTCATTGTTTCTGTATGTTTGTAGACTTTGGATCACAAACAGAAAAAAAGTTGAACATAGAAAAATATTAAGTTTTAAAGGTCGATAAGAAAGCAGCTTTCATGAAGTAATAAATATTAAAACAAAACAAAATCGCTAGATTCCGAACCAATATATTTTCTTCCAAGTCATGTTATAAACAGTTTAATCACGGAAGTGATAAATTAAAATTTTAAGAAGATAACGCAAAGAAAAACATCTTAACAGAAAAAAATGAAACAATTAAAAGGCCGTCTGAGGTTCGTTATCGTATTCAGCTTTAACACCAACACTTTGTTGTACAAGTTGAAACGCAAGTGTACTCGACATAAAACATTTATTGATGATCCACCCTACTTACCGATGCGCAATTTATTATAAGAAAGTGCCATCTACCAGGGATATTTTGGTGTACAGTAAATTGTGTCATTGTCTAACTAATTGTGTTGACAAGTCGTCATGTTTTGGGTCCTAGCCAAGTTTTTTTCTTGCAGGTAGAAATAGACAATGAAGTCATTCGATTGTGCCAGTTTAAAATTTGCTCTAAAGCATGTGAAGTCACCATTTATTGCTAAGACCTAGGAACAGGCGGCAAGATGGGCGTGACTTTCAGCAGACACAAATCCCATAAGTCTGCAAGGAAGAAAAGAAAAAGATGCATAAAAACTAATTTGTACTGTGATGGTACATTACATGAAGAAGTTAGTGCTGAATCAATCGATTCACAAACATTTCCAAAAGTGACATATGAAGATTGGAATAAAGAATTAGAGAGAAAAAATCAAGAATTAGCTCGGAAAAATGAAATGCTTGAAGAGCTTCAGTTAATACTACGAGAGTATCAGCTTAAAATGGAAATTCTCGAGGAGACAAGAGCAAAGATGGTTGAACTAGAGCAAGAGAACCAAGAATTTAGAGCGAGTGTGGGAATAGTGAAGATCAATTCATCCCATGTGGCAAAGCCCCTGGTTAAGGTCTCTCATGCCTCTACTTCAACAGATCAGCAGGGTGCAGAGGAGAAGCGAGTTTTCACTAAAGAGACTGCTACTAACACGGATACAGAGGCGTCCCTGGATACATCTGACAGATGTAATACAAATACATACTGCAAGGCCAAAAACGCCCAAATTGGAAATCATAATATCATGAATATTGTTGGACTCATCACCTCAGGAAGATATGGAAATGACCAAAATGCCGATGAGAAAGCAATAAGAGATGTACAATTACGCGTACAAGACCTGGAAAAAAGCAAAAGAGCTTTGCAGAGGGAACTTCAAATAGAAAAGGTAAGTTTTTTTTATCTATGAGTTAAATAATTAAAATTAATAGATGTTAAGTACATTATAACTGAAAATAGTTTTGTTTCAAAATGTAAAATATGATACCTTGAAATGATTGGGAGAATTAAAAAAATCTTATTTTTAACCTAGTTCTTGCGTCCCTAGTTTGGAACTAAACCCCTGCTGCAGAACCTTTTATTGGTAAGTATCTTTATAAACATTTTCCCTATTACGTATATTTATTTATTTATTTATTTATTTATTTTCTGATATTACAAGTTTGCATTGTTAGTGATTGATCGAATACTTTTATTTTCTATACAATTCACAAATTTCTGATCAACAACGATAAACCCAGGTATATAAACTAGCTTATTTTTTACAGTATATCGAATTTTATTTATTCCATGGTGCCTTTGTTGGAATTCCAAATTCTTGAATTGTCAATTCATTCGTTGACAGCACGTAAACCTTGAAATGGTTTAGTTATTCAGTTCCAAATATTTCAGGATAAAGTCGAGATTCTGAGACGCCAGAACGAAGTCTTGGAGGGCAGAGAGACGAAGCTGCTTGAAATCTCCTTGCCTTTTCGGACTGCAGGTCATACAATACGAATAACACTACAACATTTTTAAATCAAGGGATTAGAATTACACAATGAAAGTTATATACCATTTTAGACGATAAAGGTAATATATATCTTTCAAACCCATGAAAGTAGATGTCCATCAACTGACGCCATTGTATATACCCCAACTCCAGTTTTAAATATTTCTTCTAAACGTTGGACGAAAGAAACAATTTATTATACTCATGAAAATTAATAGTTGTGCGACAGGTACATGGAGATAAAAACTGTTACAATGCCACTGATATATCAATCACTATGTTCGTCCGTCCGTTTGTCTGTCCACCCAAAATATTTAATTTCCGGATCAAAATTAAAATAGTTCAAAACAACTTTGAAATTTTGTAAATATATTTGATATGCCTTTTGTTACTAACTAATAGCGTAGATATACTTTATGATGTGTATAATTCATCAATTTCAATATTTATAGGTTCTCATCCATTTGTTTATCCATTTATCCAACACACTTTCGTTTCCAGAGCAGAACTCTAAAACCGTTCAAGACATCTCTTTTGAACTTTGCACACATATTAAATTAGGGGTTTAGATGTGCCATATGCTTTTCTCAGATTTTCAGTGTCAACATTTTAATGTATTAAGCCTTTTATCTGTCCTTCCAGCCATCTACTATCAACACTTTCTTTCACAGGGCTAAACTCGTAAACTGTTTAAGATATCTCTGTGAAATGTAACGTATACCTAGTATAGTCGATGTGCATTTTGTTGTTCACAATCCTTCAGTTACAATATTTTGAATATTTTTTTTATCTATTTGTTCACCCATCCATTAATCATTCATACATTTCGTTTTTGAACAAAGCTCTAAAATTATTAAATTATGCTAATATTAGTCAAGTGGTTTTAATGTGCCCTTTTCTCTTAAGAATTCTTGTTATCGTTATTCTTTATGTCTTTGTCCATCCACCCATTAATCAGCCACTCTTAATTTTGGAGCAAAACTCCTACGCCCTTAATTGCATCGCTGTAACACAGGTTATATATCTCACCAGTAATTTTAATGCGCCTTTTGCCATTGAGACATGGTTAGCTTTCATATTGTTTTTGTTGGGTTGGGGGTATTTACGACTACACAATGATGGAGTACGATGTAAATAGCAGAGATTGTTTAGACACTCAAACAAGTTTCATTAAAAAAAATGTCTTTCGTTTATAAGGAAAATCATATTAAACTTACTAAAAAATAGCGTAGACGCGGTTGGGAAAAGGATACATTAGAAAAAGAATCCGACATTTAGATGTATTTCCACAGTCTTTTTAAAGCACAGTTACTCACTAAATCAACACATTTAACATTTTTCAGAATTTAACATATGTAAATGCTCGTATATGTATGTTTGACAGTAAGAGAAGATCGATGTAACGGTGATATATAAAATTAATTTCATATCTCCATTATCTTTCCGTTTAGCTATTTTCATATGATTGAGGATTGCATCAGAATCGTCTTTTAGAGTATGACAAAAATAGTACCAGCGAAGCGGAAGAACACAGTAGTCTTTATTTACCGGGAATTACACGGGAAATACCCCAAATAAATTCCCAGTGACGAGTTAGTGTATGATTTATACACAAGTATTTGTTAACACTTGCCATCTATCGATACATCTTTGCAAACCAAGGGCGATAATCCTTTGTCACTTTTGGTTATTCGTGCTGAGGTTTTCTCGTTTCTCACCAACATGCTTAATGCTGCGAGGAAAATTCAGTGGTGACCCAACGTGGCCTTTGTAACGATGTTTGAATGAGCCAATGAAAGTTTCGTTCTCCAAAACTTTCATTGATCTGTAGAGATCGTTGTAGTGTATTGTTGATGATGTATTTTTGTTGATGCGTAATCATGAAATGCAATGAAATTTCAGCACAGCTTTTATTGAATAGAAACCTTTTCGGATACGAGAAAACAATTCACCCCCCCCCCCTATATAGAG
>QKMX01108265.1:0-16917 GCA_003401595.1 Venustaconcha ellipsiformis | reverse complement strand
TTCATGTAGTCAGAAATTTCGCCGTGCTTTATTGATAAAATTGCAGACTCCTGTGGATCCAGACAAGATCCTGTACGAAGCATGACCTAGTGTGCAAGCCACACCTGTACAAAATACCTTCAAGGATTTCGAATCGGAGGTTATTAATTCTTTTCTAATCGTGTCAAATTCATTTCTAAATATCAGTGAGCTATCGGCTGAAAGTTGACGCTATCAAGCTAGTGTTTTGCTAGTTACATTTCAGAAACTGCTTACAGAAAAAACTGGAAATATCGTTCTAGCGATATTTTGGTAAGTTGTGGTTAAAAACAAAAAAATATATATATTACTTGGCAATTAAAATACAAAGCTAGAATCCTTGAAACAAGAGTTAAAGAACACTTAACACCAACTGAGAATCCCTGGCAGTGGTTGATGAATATTGTAAACAATCAGGCATAATTTCCTTTCGGATAAGATTAGAGTATTCAGTAGAGAGAATAATACACAAAGGAAAAACATAAGGGAAGGTACTGAAATTATGTAGGGGGAGCCAGTATTGAACCATAATTTTGGATTGGTACTCGCACCATTGTACAAAGGATTTTGTCACATAATAAGCATTTCGATGATCATGTGACTTTAGACGTCATTTCCCTGATGAAGACCTTATGAAAAGGTTAAATGCTTAGGAGTCAAAAACTTATTTTGGTACAGAAAGGTGCCTATTATTTTATTTTATAGACTGTAAATGGCCGTAGCTGGTAACAGTATTTATTTCAGGAAAGATTTCTTATTAAATCAGTCTATGACATTAAATTCAAGGTGAAAGGCATTGTCAAATATTTTTATAATGCACTTAATTTGTAAATATTTTAACTCAGATAAAAATAAATTTTGTTACCAAATTTAGTATATTGGATTTTATTAAGAATGTATCGGCACTGACAGGGTCAAGGTCCAGTCGATTTTTAGAATGTAACCATTTGGGGTCATGTTGCAGAGTGTACATTGTTAATTAAGGTATATGCTACACAGCTGAACAATTTATTTAAGGGTTCTGCATATTTGAAGAAAAAAAATCAGATATTTATGCATAAATAACTGACATAATAATGTGTAACATGTATTCCATTTAACATCCATCTAATTTAAGCATCATAAATATGTTGAACACATTATCATAATAATCAGATATGGAATGCTTGTGTATGTCAATTAATATGAAGTGTCATGCAAAAGTACAGCAGATTTTACTCATCCCAGTTAAATGTTCATTAATTGTTTTAATGCCTTACATAGAATCAGATGGTCCTGTTCTATTTCATCAACTAAATGTAGCATCATCTTCTTGCAATAAAATTCACAAAGTCACAGTATTTAATTTTTAAAAAGTGATTGTTATATTGAACATATAGAAACTTGTGCTCATCTTCATTATGCCAGATAAAAAGTTGACTCTTTCTCAACACTGTGACAGACATAGTTAATTGAACTTGTAAATAAAATCCTCTGCCTCCTTTCACTTTTAATACAATATTTCCATTTTCATTGCTTACATTATATTTGCCATTTGTAGAGAGTTGCTCTAACATTGTCCATTTAAAATTAGGAAAGTATCTGCATTTAAAATCCCATCAGGACTTGCACATAACTATTTATCCTCAACTGACACATAACAATCCACAGTCACTTAAGAGTATATCCATTTAAATTTAAAAATTGTTTTTCTGTAATGAGCGTATTTCACCTTTCATGATAATTTTATTCTCCAGGTTCGATGTATTGTGCAAAACTCTATCCACATTTCCACTCTGGAAGTCGTTATAACTTTGTAAGCTTCTAAAGTTCTTCATTTCTTTTTCAACTACTGCTATCAATGAGATTAAATAGTTGTAAATGTCCCTGTACATGACATTTGGCCACTTTCTCATGTCGTCATTCCATTCATTTTTATTGCAAAATACATCAGGTATTAATCTTTTGCTTCAGACATTTCACTTTTCAGTGTAGGTTTCACTTTGTTATGGTGCTTTGCAGTAAAGCAATGGTAGACACTGCAGTGATGCTCCAAGCGGACTCAGCCAATTCAAAGGGTGATAATTTAAAAAAATCTGTCCATAACTTGCATATAGTGTATGACCAGGGCCTGTGTTTTAAAATTTTTTCTTTCAGCTCTGGGTAATGGGAAGATTTGATTTGTTACTGGCTTCCACTGTATGACTACTGGTTACTGGTTAGTAGCTAAGAACATAGTCACAATTCATAACAGTAAGTGGCAGCTAAATCAGTTGGACTATGCAGCTAAACTCCATGACATTGTCATTTTCAACCTAGTACCTCTGCCAGCAGATACAATGAAACACATACACCAACGTATTCATGCATGCATGCATGTACAGATGAATTAAATTAAAAAGCCTTGCTTTCTCTGAAGAGGAAATATCATTTTTAATGTTATGACTGTATTCAGTACCAGCATTGCATGTTTTATATTTTAAATAGGACCATGCCAGAGATGGATTTTAATGAGGATAAGAAAATGACGGTGCCCCCATCTCCAGCGAGAAGGAGAGCAATTCAACTTGTGGATTCCATCAAGAAAGGACTTTTTGTCATTGGAACGGCTCTGCTTATATTTGTTTGTGCAAGGAACTCTATTCACTGGTATGAAATTGATATCTTCCACTTTACTAATGAGATCAAACCAGCTGGTTAAGTTGAAAGAAAATAATCTGCAGTATTACAACTCAGTGGTCTTAAGTACTAGAAAAAAGTAAGAAGCAACAAGCTTTGCAAAATTCAACAAATAATTTATTTACGTAGAATACAAAGTAAAAATATTAAAAAAAGGAACTTAACAGTATTACAAATTAAATCCCAGATAATCCTAGAATAACAGATGCAAGTCCTAATGATTAAAGTTCTGAATAAACTTTAAGTGGAAATCCATATTAAATTCAGTGCTGGAAGTGTTGATGTGCATGTGATGGCCCATGTAGCAGTGATGTACCAAGTCTTTTGTTGGTTCACAGTATACAGTCAAGAATATACACTTTTCTGAAATTTCACTACAAATTCAAGTCTGTTTCCAAAAATGTTATTTTTGATGAGCATGGGGTATATCTAGTGGAAAAATAATTTGAATAAATAAAAATCCATCCCAAATGAAATACTGGTCACAACAGTGATTCTGCCTCAAGATTTTATAGCAAAATTGAATATTTTCTGGAGAAAAAAAAAAGTTTATATAAGCCTTGACTTGATCACAGGTAACAATTAACATTTTCTGTTTAAAAAACCTATTACTTTATGGAAAATAACCTTCTTGAAGGTTCCTAATATTTACCAAAAAAAATCTTAGAATATACATTTTTTACAGAATAACAAAAATCAATGATTAAAGTCAAGTAAAATGAACTTGATTTTGGACAAGGTCAAGACCGATATACACTTTTCCATAGCATATTATAAGATTTTAATAAATATAAATAACAAACAAACTGTGCAAATTAAATATACATAACAGCAGTCTTATCGTGTCTACATTTGTTTTGGAATAATTTTCTTCTCTGTATCTTTTATTTCTGTATTTTTTCATACATTTCTTTATTGGATTTTATTGTTCATTGTATATAAGACCAAGAATCATTTTTTAAAAGTAAGAGTTTTCTCAGTATGCATGCAACATTTATCCTATGTACACACTAGTGATTGCCAATATCATTAGTGATGACAATTTTTTTTGAGATGATGATGAAGAAATTGCAGACTTTTTTCTCTTTATTATTTGAACTATTCTTGCCAGGCTATCCATACATGCCAATGTTTTTTTTTCCCAATTAAGATCTTCATTGCTTTCACAGTTTCTATAGGAATGACTTTTTTCACATTTTTTCAGAAGCATCATTACAAATCAATCAATATTTGGCATTATTTGTTCTTTTAGGTACACTTACCATGTTTTTGTGATACCTTCAGTTCATCCATCTGTCTGTCTGTAAATGGCTTTTAAACTGCTTGCTGGACATTTACCAAACTTCATAGATGTAGGTTGCACATGTTTTAATCATCTGCAAGAAGAGTATAGCTGGTCAGATCACTGGGATAGCGCCAGAGATAAAATATTCAAGAATTTCAAATACAGTAACATTCTTTGGTCTTAAAACATGGGCAAATTATAGGGAAAACTCAGGGAACCACTCATCCTCTCATCCTAATTGGGTAAAAATTGGTTGGGCATGGTAAACTCTACTATACTGTAATGTGTATCCAGGTTCCAAATCTTTAAAATAAATCTAGGGGCATTTTTTACCCATAAAAGTGCCAAAGTTCAACATTGCTTAGCATTTTATTTGACTTGCATCAGTTATAAATTACCTATGCCTAATTTGTTTATTTTGTCAGCTTAGAACATGTTTCTTTTTATACAGGTGCCTGATACCTCAGTGTTTGGGATCTAGTCCTGCCATTCTATCCTCATATGTCTCATCAAGCAGCCCATGCAAAAAAAAAAGTTCAGCTTCTTGGCATGGTGCTTGTTAACTGTCCAGGTTGTTAACTGTCCAGGTTTCTTGTACAAACAGCAGGACAGGCAACACACTGGCTTTGTATATCTTAGTATTGTTTATAAACTGATGCCTCTACACTCTCATGAATTTGTGCATAGTCTACCAAAGGCCATGCTTGCTTTAGCAATTATGGCATTGGGTTCATAATCAAAATTAACTTCAAGTGACAATGTGCTGAAGAGTTAGGGGAACTTGTCAGCTGCAAGGATGGTTTGACAAATTACTGTGTTGACATGCCTTATGTAAGGCTTTCATGGTTCTGCTTGGTGCATTACCTATTTTCTTGATACTGATTTTGAGACTGAAATTGTCATAAGCTGAAGGGGAATGGTCCATACTTTTTTCATGTCAGATTCAGATTTGGCAGCCAATGAACATTCATCAGCAAATAAGAGATCATGAAACTCATCTTTGCATTTAGGCTCCTCAGACTGAACAGCTTGCTGTCAGTCCACTATCTAATGTGAATCCCAGTGTCATTTTTGTGGAATGCATTAGTAAGCATGGCCGAGAACATCATTCTAAAGATAGTTTTGGCCAACACACAGCTTTACTTAACTCATTTGATGACTGGGGATAGGTCAGATGAATCACCTTCATCCATGACATGAATAAGCATGCCATCACAGAAGATGAATTTCTGTGGGCAACCAAATTTTGTCATGTTATCTAGAGGCCTCCATGACTTTTTGTCAGAGGCTTTTTTCAGATCGACGAATGTCACATGCAGGTTAAAGTTTTGTTCCTAGAATTTCTTATGGAATGGACAAGATGTAAACATCATGTTTGTGATCCGTTGTCCCTTCCTGAAGCCACACTGTCTCAGGCAGGAGCAAGGAAATTACCTGTTTGTTGATAGATTGTCAGGAGCAAGGAAATTACCTGTTTGTTGATAGATTGTCAGTTGCCTTTCTGTTTGTACAAGTGGACAATGGATGCATTCTTTTACATGTATGTACTAGTCACTTTTTGGGTACAAGTAGATCACATTCATCAGCTTTTCAAACCCAAGTGGTTAAGTTTTTCATTTTTCCGACATAGTTGTATATGCAGTTACGAAATTTGATGAGCATGTTCATTCATCATTGTAGAAGTGTTTCTCAGTGACTTTACATATTTCATTTGTCACATTAAGACTTTGTTTTATTTCACTCAGTTTCCCTGATATTGTGTTATGTTCAGTCATGAAACCAAACCAGGTATGTTTATCTTGGAAGGTACCATGGACAATAGTAGGACACAGTGACTTACATTTATGCTCCATTGATTATAGTTTACATTTAGCACAGTATCTGACAGTGTTGAATATGCAGTATTGAAACTTGATGTTTGTATTCATTTTAGATGATACTACTCCCCATTGGCATAAGTAGTTTTTTGTGACCAACTTTAAATGCTTTAGCAACTTTTCTGCTTTTTGATTATGCCACAAACTTTGTACATACATTCTTAGTGGGAGGACACAATACATGTAGTTGATTTCAGTTTACTATGCCTGGTTTATGGTCTAGAGATGAGGTTCAGCATCAGTGGTTGGGGAGGAAATGTCATTCATGTAGATAGTTTCAATGTACAACCCCTAGATCATGGTCCTAATGTGGAGTTTTAGGGTCAGGGTGAAGACACAATACAGTCAACTGATTTAACTTTCTCCTACAAATACATTGCCCATTCACATTATGTTAGGAATATTGGCCTTTTCTGTCTATTTAAATAGATGGCAACAGCTCTTGCCCATTACCTCCCCATGGCACCAGCAGTTGTGGCTAGTTTTTAATTTCATTGCTATACAGGTTAACATTAATTTTATCCTCCAACAACCTAAGCCATTTTTGTGTTCCAGTTGACTCATCCAACATTCCTTTTGGATTTATTATGTGGATTAATCATTCTGCTGCAGGTTGTATACATTCTTTTTACAATTTCTGATAAATTTGAATGATTTTACTACCTATAAGGACGTAGTCCTTTTAAGACCACATCACACCACGCTATTGTTGACCTCTACAATGTCATTACAAGTTAGCATTACTTTGACTTTTTTCGCTTGCTCCATTGTAACAGAGTTGGTTTTAGTGAATTTTTAACATGCTGCATTGCTAATTAATGTTTTGTTTTTCCCTTCTTGTGTAGCTTCAGTAAAACAGTCAACTAAATACTTTAAATGCATAAGTTCAAAGCATAGTGTATAAGTTTTTAATGCAGCACTGACTTTTT
The DNA here is from genome assembly GCA_003401595.1 of Venustaconcha ellipsiformis. Lineage (NCBI taxonomy): Eukaryota > Metazoa > Mollusca > Bivalvia > Unionida > Unionidae > Venustaconcha > Venustaconcha ellipsiformis. The sequence continues at coordinate 10,150 of QKMX01108265.1, read as the reverse complement.
TGATTCCTTCATTAGTAACGGGGCATATATTTATATTAGTGATTTAGTAAATTCATGAATTAACTAATTTTTGTTTTGCTTTCTCTTGTGTCATTTAAGCAGAATGTCATTCAGGTGCTATTTATGCAACTTCGGAGCATGGAAATCTACCATGACTCTTGTCTTGTTTGTACAAAAGTATACACTATCTGTGATATGCAGTGTTTGTAATACACAGAAAGAGGAAGTCTGGGCCACCATATTAGCTAGTTAGCCTTAGGCTGATTTACTAATCTCTGCTTTGTTCTCATCTTGTATTGTTTCAGGAGAAATGTTTACTAAAAGCATGAAATGCACATTCAAAATCATTGTCCATTTGGTATTGAAGAGAAGGAAAGATGGATCAAGTCATGGAAGATACTGCAGTCAATTGTTGATGATACCTACTTATTGGGGAATATTCCACAATTTAGGAACCCCAATTGGCATAAGTAACCTCACCCCCACCGCCCTATCCAAGCTTGGTATTTGGGCCTTTAAGTCATGATGCATGGGGTTCATATTGGATCCACCTTACTATACCACTGCACAGTTACAAGCCATCCATCCAGCCATCACTGACATCCAGCATGGGAGACCTTGTGACCCGTTGGGGCAGTGTGCCCCAATTTTAGGTAGCCCAGTGGATGTTTATCCCCTCTGCATGTCAGAGCATGGTCTTAAGGCCTATAAGTACAAACGCATGGGGCTTGTACCGGATCTGTTTGTTGTCATTGCCCATCCAGCCGTTGCAGCATGGGGACCTTTCATTGAATTAGTCCAGCTAACTATAATTATGAGGATCTTAGTGACAGATCCGTATTGTCAGCAACATGTCCTTTCTTATGACACAGATTTCAGTGACAAATCTGTCTGTCCAGCCAGGCCTTTGGAGCAGCCAGTACTGGTGATAGCCAGACCATCTTCAATACAACCAGCTTCTAGGGTGGTTAAACCAGACAGCAGTCCCAGCAGGACTTCCATATGTTAACAGCTTGTCCACTAGTGAGAACTAGTGACGTTTTCATTGAGATGGAAATGAGTCTTCATACCACCTGATGTGTCTTCAGAAGAGCTGCAAGTAGACCCTATGGCGCACAGTGAGTATGATGGAATGCCTTCAAATCCACCATCCTTCACACCTTTTTCAGATCTGACCATCCGAAGAATTGAAGTTTTTGCTTTCAAGCTGCCATCAAGGATATTTTTAAGGTGTGACTACTTCAGGATGTCTTCCACCCATTACTGCTCCATGCCTGTTAGAGCCGGTTCATTATATCAGTGTGCCTTCTTCATTGCTTGATTTTACCTCATTGGCACATTTGGTTACCCACCTTTGTTTCTCCATTTTAGACTCGTTAGAGACACCCAGCAATTACCATGCTTGGGAGGCAGTTGCTAAGGTTATTGACCAATGCTGATTATCATATTGTGGCCTATACATTGACAGGTTCTGCCAATTTACTTCTGATATGATGTATTGCATGTCTGCAATCCATATCTTTCAGACCTTGCCATACCGTCCCTTTCTTGGACAAGCCTGTTCAGATCACCATTGCTTTGGAGAACAAATAGAGGAAGTTCAGAGGCAAGCAGCTCAGGAACTTCCTTTCCACCGTAATGCCACCTACACTGGCATTTGAATCCACTCAACCCCAGCTAGTGTGAAGGGATGTTAAGTGGCCTCAGGATAGGGATCTTCTTAGTCACATGTACACCAATATTGATCTCTAGGAAGTAGTTGCACAAAGGCAGTAAGAAACTGAATTTTGAGTTCCATGGATATCCATATTCCCTCAGAACTAAGGGAAGATCCAGAGGGGTTTCATGTTTTGTTCATCAACAATCCCCTTCCCTTTTTATGGATTTCATGGATGTACCATCAGATCAGGAGAAGGATGCCTTTCTACAACAGGGATATGGTTGCTTATCAAAGAAAAAATAGGTAGTGAATCTTGTGCAAAGACCACATCCCCCAAGGCTGTTTCTTTTTTGGAAAGCAAAGAGCAAGTTAAGGCCCATCATTGACGGGAGTTCCCTCAACCAGTTCAAGAAGGAGACGGCGAGTTCAATCCACCTTCTCGTTCAATGGAATGAGGATTCTGTCATTCTCATTCAGACCAGTGCATATTTTCACATCCCTATTCACTCTGTGTCATGAACATTCTCTCCAGTTTTGGTTACCACAACACACACCAGTTCAAATTTCTCCCTTTGACTAGCATCAGCCCTTGGACTTTTACCAAGATTATGGATTACACCATCGCCCAGTTCTGATCAATGTCATCTACAATGACAACAGCTTACCTGAACAATATCCTCCAGAAACATATAGTAAGTTATTTTCTACCCCAAGGCAGGAACAATCTCTCTCTCTTTTAGGTCATCTAGTCTTTCTAGTCAACTAGGAAAAGTCAGAACTCCATCCATCCCAGAGTTTTGTTCATCAGGGCATGGAATTTGTAACTAATTGGAATCTGGTGCAACTTCCTTGTATTTGTAAAATTAGAATTGTAAACTCATCAAGTCTGTTTCCAACAGGACTTGGATTTCAGCAAGTGAGTTTGCAACACCATTGTTTATTCAACACAGCAGCAGATTTTGTCCCGCTTGTCAATCTTTTTTGTGCTGACATTGTGAGCACAATGGCATCCTTTTTCAAGTCCTCCTGATCAAACAGTCATGGTCACACTCAAGATTCAGTCATTCCTGCATCAGTGGTGCATCCCAGGTTGGCAGACCATGGGAATGCCACTGGAGAAGACCCAATTGGAAATAATGGTAGGTACTGACACCAGTGCTGATAGTTGTGGTGCCCACTATTTGCCGACCCTCACTACTGTCAGCGTCACATGGGAGCCAGGGGAACAGTTTTTCTACATCAACATTTTAAAAATGAAGTTTTCATCAATGCCTTTCACTTCTGAAAAGGTCTGACAACTCTGCGGTGGTAACTTATCTACTTAGATAGGGAGGTACCAAATCACTCGACATGTGTGTTCTGATTTGGCAATTTCTGTGTTGGTTCAACAGTCTCCATATCAACATACAAATCAGGCACATTCCCAGCACACTCATTGTCTTGTCTTACACTCTATCATATCCTTCACAAGGAATGGTCTCTCCATCAATCCGTCATCACTCAAATTTGTGCACTATGGGGGCATCTGATGATTAACCTGTTTGCAACATGGTGGATTCACAAGCTATCCATTTTTGTTTCTCCAGCTGCAGACCAAAAAACTTGGAATCCAGCTATTCTTCCTGGGAAGGATACATGATGAGGTAGAGGTCAGGTGCTCAGCATCCCCTCCTATTACTTATTCCCCTAATGTAATGTGATTGTGGAATATTTTCTGAGAATACTTACCCAGTCACATTACTTGAAACCCTGTCAACCACCCTACTATGCAAGCATCCTCTTTAGTATCTGACTCAGCTAAAAACTGGTGGTGCCAAGGGAGGTAATGGGCAAGAGTTATTGCTCTTTGTTGCAATAGAAAAAAAAGAGGATTTTTGTCTTTTAGTATGTCTGGATTAGCGAGTTAGCAGGCTGATATTGCTGATGAAATGTAATTAGGTGAGTATACTTGGAGAATCATGATTTACTTAAAAATTCGCTTTCCAACGGCTGGCTCATGGTTCGAAGTATACAGGTGCAGGGTCTGGGCCAGAGACATGCTATATGATACATGCATCAGATTTTAGTTTTCAACCCATGGATCATGGTACAGCTGGGGAAGTTAAAGTTCAAGAGTGGATAAAGGACATGTAATAAACATATATTTGGTTTCAGTTTAAAACACCATTATTATAATCCAAAGGGTAAATTTTACTACTGTGCGAAAGGGAGAACATATAATGCATGTAGCTGGTTTCAGTTTACAAACTCTCGTTCAGAGTACAGAGAGTTGATTCAGTGAAAGGGCATGGAGAGAACAATATGTAACAAAAAGCATCAATGACAAGACTTGAAAATAGCTTTGGTACACTAAGACCATCATCACTGAGAGACCATTTTTTTGTTGACAGGTAGTTTGATCTCGGAAGACAGGTTCATATGTTTTGGATACTTTTGATACATGTTGATTATTAAGAAGAATGTTTTGTGTATTTGAAAATGATTTCACCACTACCTTCTTTTACTAAGTACTTAGTATACTTTGTCAAGTCCTTATTATACTTTTGATGTTGTTATACTATGAGGTTAAGTCCTTATTATGCTTTGATGTCTAGTCCTTATTTTACTTGATGTTAAGTCCTTATTGCACTTGATGTCAAATCCATATTATACTTGATTTTAAATCCTTTTTATACTTTGAGGTCTAGTTCTTATACTTTAATGTTAAGTTGTTCTACTATGATTTTAAGTCCTTATTTTACTTTGATATCAAGCCTCTGTTATGCTATGAGGTTAAGTCCTTATTATACATTTAATGTGAAGTCTTTATTATACTTTTAATGTTAATTATACTTTGATATCAATTTAATGTCAAGTTCTTATACTCTTCATGTTAAATTGTTATACTATTATTATTATCATTATTATTAATGTTAAGCTCTCGTTATACTTTAATGTTAAAGAGAAACATTTGGAACTCAAATATTCTCATATATTTGATCCATTTTTAGGCATATACAGAAATTTTGGGGTGCCTCTGGGAACTTCTGGCAGAATTGTTGGCAAGAGATCCATGTTAATGTCTTTGGGGAAGATGACCTGCTGATTGGAGTAGTAGGTATGGAATACATGAATTTTATGTCTTAAGTATTGCATATGTTTGAAGCACATGTACTCTGGAATGTTTCAGGTAAACTGGATTAATTGACTTGTCTTTACTACTAGCAGATCATTTAAACTAAAATGACCAGTTATTCATTTTAAAGCAAATATAAAATTGAAATGGAGGAAAAGTTTGGTCCAGTATTCTGTATGGATATTCTGTGTGGACACTTAACATTTGTTACTCTTTTTCACCCAGAATGAAATTTTGATTGGCTGCACTAAGTTCACATTATGTATGTCTCGAGCAATGCTTCTAAATTGAAGAAAAATAACCAATCTACCTTACTCTTTTCTAATGGTAGCTTCCCAGATCAGAAAATCTTTTATACAGGAAACAATAGTAAAACCAAGGTCAGTGTTTAACACTATCTAACATTGTGAGTATGAGACATGGCTCTGTTGAACCCTTAGCTCCTGAAACAAAATTACAATTCAGAATCAAAAACAACCTTTGTATGTGAGACATGATTCTGTTGATCCCTTAGTTCATGAAACTGAATTAGAATTGTCCCTGATCAGATCCAGGCTTTTGCTTGTTCGATCAAGCATTTCTAATGAAGACAATTTTGGAACCCTTTTCCAGTATGTCTCAGAATTTATTTCTATATTCCTATATGTCTGATCATGTTTTCCAGGGTAGAACACTCTTTTAGAAATATCTCTATTTTTTCATCACATGACTCATATCTTACATCATATGGCATCAGAATAGCATTTTGATTGGTACATCACCAGACTTGTTTGTATGATGTCATCCTATACATGTCACAATTATTTGTGAGTTTTAAATCACTTTTATTTCAATACTAACTTGTCTATCTGCGTTTTAGTCATATTTTTAACTTCAGTTGTTTTTTGGCAAGTCAAACTTATATTCTTTATTAATCATAATTTTTTAAAAATCATTTAACCCATGTTAGTTTGCACATTTTTGAAATTGAAAACATGCCAGTTAAAATAACACTGTTAAAGAAACATGACATACACAGCATTTCCTCATTATAACACTGTTCATGAGTATAGAGCCTTATAATGAAGTATGATGCATAGTTTTATATGATACAGTACAACTGATGTGGTTTTTTAATTCTCCACACTTCACATCAGTGTGAGTGGCGAGAGAATTAAGAAAAAAAACTTCCATCTTTCCGTGCATCCCCTGTGGAGAATAGCTCTGCACACCACACTTTCTCTGGAGTCACATCTGATGACTGCTACAGAGTGGATGTGGTCTTGATAAAATGGGCATTGTGTACTGTTTTTGACCCAAACAAGCATGCGTGACCATTATAAATCTACATGTACACAAAGTGAAATCGGGAAAAGTTTGTAAGTGGTAAGAAAAGCAATACTGTACTTGACATAGAGTTATGGAAGGAAATGAGAGAAAAAAGTTTTCCCACCTGTGGATGAGAACTTGTGACCTTGTGATCCAAAATCAAATATGTCTGTTTGTTTGTGTCTGCACATGCATGTTAGTGTGCTTAAGTCAGAGACTTCATCTACTCACTCACAGTAACTGTAGTTGTAAATCTAAGCCTTGTACAGAAATATACCAAATACCACTGAAAAAAATTAGTTAATTTTTTTTCTTCTCAATAAGAAATGTCCCAACAGTCTCAAACAGGAAACCGCATACTTTAATATCAGTATTAAAATATGTTTAAGAAAAAGATCAGTATCAAGATTATGTTATTGACACATTATTTCCATATAGTATTACTGGGTTTTTTTTATTTGATAATACAATTTTTTAAAATATCTTTTTCCCCTTACAGAAATTAGCAAGTAATAGCATTCATGTGAAGACAGTACATACATGAAGGATAGAACACACCTTTCCCAAGCTGAAATATCAGTGTTGACAATGGTCACTGTCTTGATTTATTGTAGAACATCCACTGAATGTCAAGTCATTATTATAGAGAAGTTATTTAGTTTTTGTTTTGGTGATGGGTAAATGCTTGAAACAATTGCCTTGTTCTGATTTGTAGTATATAAAGGACATTATTCCATTCCTTATTTTACTTGAAGCAAATTTAACATGTAATGAAAGTAAAAAGGAATGTTCCAGCCAGAAAGAACATTAAAACCCCATAAATTTAATATTCATTCCCTAGCAGTACACATGCAGGTCAAAGTTGTTTATGTTCACTGTCATCACAGTGCCATTGCTGCTTTGTTCACATTTAATTGTGAATTAAGTGTTTTCTGTTGTTGGTTTTGTTTTTAAACAGAAGTGGTTGTCATATGGAATTTAATTATCCATATCCAAGAGGATTACAGTTCCTTTGTAATAGTAGAATAAATTTATGCTGCTCAGGAGAAGCTCAAGAAGGTGTCCCTAATGTCAAGTCAATGTGTAAGTTCAGATTTCTTTGAAGAAATTAATAATGTAAACTTATTACACAAGAAGTTTGTCAGCCTTTTTGAAATATACATATAGTGAATATACAAGACATTTGAAATTATTTTTTATTATCTAAAAATATAATATATTGTTGAAATAAAGATATCTAATTCTTCAAATGGTATCTGATTGTAATTTCACTCTTCTCAGCCCTTCCATGGGTGACCTTAATGCATTGGCTGTTTGTAATTTCACTCTTCTCAGCCCTTCCATGGGTGACCTTCATGCATTGACTATTTAAATGTCTATCAGTAATGTTGACCAGCTCTACACATTGAAAGCTATCAGAATGTCCGCTGAGATATGGTGGTGATTTGTAGGTATTTGTCTTTTCACAGCAGAGTGCTGTAATGGAGTGAAAGTGGAGGGGTTTAAGTCCCACACAGCAGCATGTTGGGGATCAAAGAATTGCATAAGCTGTACTGTACATATAATTTTGCATGATAAATATATCATTTTACGTCCATTGTATGAAATAGATCCATGACCATTCTTGCCTGATAAGAGGAACTGTTATATTGAAGAGCCTTTAAGTGAGGGAATACTATATCAACATTAAAAAAAAAAACATTTTAAAGATCAAAACAATTTCTGTATAATTATCATTTATGTGGCTTCTTATGTTGACATAAATGCTTGATAGCAAATTTGGTTTAGTTGGATATACATGTATTTCCACCACTCTTAGTTTCATTTTTACTGATATTGAAATGCTAAACCAGAACTGCCAACATTGCACAGAATATTAGCCATACAGCTATAGTTAGAATACATGATTACAGGAAATAATCAGTAGAGCTGTATTTACAATTATCAATACAGCTGTATTTAGAATACATGCATTACAGGAAATTATCAAGATGGCTGTATTTAGAACATATGTATTACAGGAAATTGTAACTATATAACAGCTGTATTTAGAATATATGTATTAAAGAATATTATTAATACAACTATATTAGAATATATGTATCATGGCCTGTGACAGGTAATTATGAATATTATTATAGGAAATTTGTATAAATCACATCGAGAAATCTACATTTATAGAAAATTTATTAATTTAATTATGACATAGTTATACAATGGGTTTATTGCTAACTAACATAATGCACAAATTTTACTTCACAAATCTGATGAATTTTATGATTTTATTTTTTAAAAATTAGTAGAATTTCTAGTGACCTTGACAGATACAAACTTAGTTTCAAGATATATTTGTATTTGCAGGAACTTTAGTGGTGCTTATTAGTATCTTTTGGTTGGCCAATATTGGTCTAGTATTCTTGGAAGTAACTGGTAGACCTAATGCCTTGCTGAAGTACAAGATTCAGGAAGACAAGAACGTTCCAGTGAGTAGACTGTTTCATTCATCACACATACTGAAATCTATAGCACTGAAATTTGTCAATTTAGGATACTTAACAGTCTCAGGTAATGCTCCTTAATTGGGGACAGTATCTCTGTACAGTTTTCATACTTTTGTATGTAATGACCCTTGCTTGGGTACAACTAGTAACAGGGTACAGTTTTTCAAACATTTCATTGTAATTACTCTTACTTGAGGACTGTTAGTGACAGGGTACTACTTTTCATGTTTCCATGTAATGACCTGTTCTTGGGCGTGAATTTTGTTTATGGACAATTAGTGACAGTGATCAGTTTTTCATACTTTTCCATGTAATGACCCTTACATGGGGACAATTAATAATAGGGGTACTATTTTCTATACTTTCCATGTAATGGTGGTTACTTGGGGACAATCAGTGAGAGTTTATTTGGGGACAGTCAGTGACAGGGTCCTGTTTTCCATATTTTTCCATTAGAGTACTGTTTTCCACACTTTTCGATGTAATGGTGGTTACTTGAAGACAATTAGTGACTAGGTACTGTCTTCCATACTTTTCCATGTAATGGACATTAATTGGAGACAATTAGTGACAGAGTACTGTTTTCCATACTTTTCCATGCTGTGGTTAATTGGGGTCAATTAGTGACCAGGTACTGTTTTCCATACTTTTCCATGTAATGGTCGTTAATTGGAGACAATCAGAGACATGGTACTGTGTTCCCTACTTTTCCATGTCATTGCATTTACTTGGGATAATCAGTGACATAGTACTGTTTTCCATACTTTTCCATGTCGTTGCAGTTACTTGGGGTCAATCAGTGATATGTTACTGTTCTGCATACTTTTCTATGTCATTACAGTTTTTTGAGGACAAATAGTGACAAGGTATTATTTCCACACTTTTCCATGCAATGGTAATTACATGGGGACAATTAGTGAAAGGGTTCTGTTCTCCATACTTTTCCATGTAATGGTGGAGACTTGGGGACATTTAGTGACACAGTACTATTTCCATACTTTTCCATGTAGTAACCCTTATTTGGGGACAATTAGTGACAGGGAGCTGTTTTTCATACTTTCCATAACCTTTACTTGGGGGACAAATTTTTAATGAGAATAGTGCATTAAAGATGCCTCTAATTTTCCAGGTCATTTTTTATTGCTTACAGCCTTATGTATGCCAAAATAAAAAGTTTTCAAAAAGTGAATACACCAGTTTTGTACAAGTTATCATTTTTAACCCTTTGCTTCCCATATAAAAATTTGACCCTATTACCTGTGCCAGTCATATAATGTTCATGATGTCATACTCTTGCTCCCCATAAAAAAAAAAACCCACATAAACTGTAAGGCAACATCATCTTCAAAAAATTATATTCTTACTTTGCTGGAATAACCTCAATATAACATAATCATTTCCACAGTAAGCTAGCTTTTGTTATCAATACCAGATGACCGTAAGTTTTTATTTGTCATCTTTTCGTGATAATAAAAACAACTGCCAATGCTCAAATTACTTTGTTTTAAATACAGCAAATTGTGCTTCAAAACTTTAAACATCCCTGTCAATACCAACATGTATTTA